>JAMKCH010038666.1:0-13930 GCA_023653785.1 Ophioderma brevispina | reverse complement strand
TTAAGAATAAATTGTAGAATGTAATTTGGTTCGTTTGTTGCTTTGCATTTTGACATCTACATCCCTGTACAGCGGATTAATAGAAATACTACATGTTTTAAGGTTCCGGGGTTGTTCATAGCCAGTATAGAGGAAACTCAATGCCAATACATGTACACTTTACAGGACTTTGACATTGGGTATGAAGTTATAGGGAATTTTCAACATTGTCATCGGTCCTCACCACCACATTTTTGGCAAATCTTGCAAGTTACTTGACAAAATTCCACAACCGTTTCCAGTGTAAAGTAACTTAATTAGCTACACTAAGGAGACTATCCCTATTTGTGACACTTTTTAAACATGCGAGTACGTCACTTAGTGACATTTCGAGTTGAAGACGAAGTGGTTGTTTACCGTCTTTCTCATACCGAAATATAATTTGTGATCATATTACGATTACAAAATCTTGAAATTTGATTCTGATTTATAGGTACACTGTGCATCTGTTTTTTTTTCGATTATACCGACGTTATTATTATTCATTGATTCATGTTTTGTGTATGTTATTTTAGCAATATTTTCAGATCTTTTCCTGTACTAGCACAAATTTACGGGTTCATTTCTGTTGATGTATCTCTTTTCCTACCTGGCGGTAGCATTATTGTGGAATTCCGGCGCGTTTGATCCCACATCGTCAGTGACTTATGAAGATATAAGTCGAAGTAATAGCAGCGAATACTGATGACGATGGGACCTTGGGAGCGTCTTCTTTGAAAGTGTACGCGCCAGGTATTACATACTTAAATTTGCCCACATTTTGGGTGATAAAGAACGTTGTTGAAAATATATCTTGCCCCTAAAACTAAGTTAAAGGCACTATCAGTGATGTGCTACAGCCGAAAATCGAAAAAACATCAAAATCGGACTTTGCATTCCTTTTAACAAGTATACTTAATATACCTCTGCAAATAATACGACCAAAAACAACCTAACATGACAAAATCGGGTGTTTTAGTCATTAGTGTCCGTTCGGACACTACTACTAACGTAATTCATTATCCTTGAAACTGGTTGTTTTTCTTCGTTTTCGGTCAATTCTTCAGTTGGAAAAGGTAACATATGATCATTGCCTACAGGCGTATTCTTCACTTTTAAGCTATTCCTGCAAATTTCAAATATTTTGACTCTTTCGGATAATCACGATAGTGTCGTTTATTAGTGGGGTTATAAACGAGAATACCATTCTAGAAGTTTGAGGGAAGAAGGTTTTTGAAGATACTTTTCTATAGTTTGAGGGGTGCTGATCAGATTTTTGGGTCCAACCTCTGGATAATGTGGGGAACTTCTCCCATTCGTCACTATGACGTCATAGGGTAAGGAAGTACGAAATACTGATATAGGTGGAAAATTGATATTTTGCAATTTTAGTGACTCAAACACCTTATATATACTAAAATCTCTCATTATATAAAACTTGTCATTTTCTCATCAGTAGAGTCAAAACGCGGAGCAATCTGATATTCCTAACCTTTTTGGCGAAAATTTGAATTTCCCCCTATTCTACACTGTGTGTCTTATGGAAATTGGCAGTTTGCTGACATGCGAACTGTTTTTTTTAGAGTCATTTGACGTAATGCTAGGCTGTTGGTACTTCTCTTCAAGGGGGGGTGCAACCACCCCCCCCCCCCCCATCCAATCACTTTGGATCCACCCTGTATCCTACCTATACCCCGGTGGGTGTTGTTTTGGATGAAAAGGAGCGGAACATGTCAAATTGACAATTAACAAGCATTAAATAATTTGGCACCAAAAAGGGGTTTTAGCAATGCGGAAAAAAACCGAAGGGGGGTACCTTACCAACCCCCCCCCCCCTTAAACCACCCCATTCGTTAGAACTAGGGTTAATTTCCGATCAATCTTTGAATCCTTTATCCTGATTAAGTGACTTCAGCAAACCTCATTAATTGACCGGCGCGGACCGGGTATAACCGCACAAAGCCCGCCAGGTGATATTGAATTCGTCCCTTAGCATGTGTAAGCACGGCAGCAGAGTCATTATGTTTGTGCGTTTTCTTTTGGCACCATTCACCATTAATTAAAATAAAATCATAATATCCTGTGCATTTTTGGTGAAATATTATAATGTGTGTCAGAAAAACAGCAATGCTTTCATTGTCAGAATCGTTCACCCGTCACCGATGTTTACATTGTGTTAGGGTCTGCATCAACATAATGGCTGAAGAATCTAAAAGATTACTAAAATAGACATTCGTTTGTACCGGCCTTTTCCTTCACCCGAAATACAGCCCGGGGGGCCCTCCTATCTTGGAGGTGAGTGCATGTAAGGCAGTTAAGACCCATTTTCAGCATTACCATACGCTGCACCCAAATACCCATATATTTTGAAAATGGCACCCAAAGACCCCATATTTTTTAAAATTTTAACCAACTGTCACCAAAGACCCTTATTTGTGTGGTGAATTTTTGAAATGTTCACTTAAAGCGACACTGGCACATTTTCAACAAATATGAAATTTCTTCAAGTTTGGTCCTCAAATGATAGGTCTAGGCAATTGAACACAGATATATATTTATACATAAAATAACATACCAAAACAGATAGGGGGAGGGGGGGGGGGGTAACATAGATAGATGATAAAGACATCCCGGTAATGTTGTAGGCCACTGTTAAGTTTCCATAACTTTAAAAAATCACACTGTGTATTACATGATATGTTGCACTTACCACTGATATTAAACAACAAAGGTTATAGACCGATCAACAGTGTGCATAGCGTGGAAAATGCATACGGCGTGCGTTGTTCTTGTGTTAAACTCCTTTTTCGGTCGTCTTCTGAATTTAACTTCGCCGGCGACGTTAAATTATAATATCGTTCTGTTTACCCAAGTGCAGCGATTTGGTCTTAATCATTTCGAGTGAGGGCTTTTTTATATATAAGCCTTACAACCATGCAAAAATAATGATTTTGAACCTCTTGAGGCGCACTATTTTTCAAATGTGCCAGTGTCTCTGTAAGCCGCCCTCTTCTTGGGGAAATTTTGAAAATTTTTTAAATTTAGGTTGTTTTTTTGTTTTTGGAAATTTGTCACCCGAAACCCCTTAATTTTGGGGCATTTTACCCGTTTTAATATAAGCATTAAAAAAAAAACACCCCCCCCGCCCCCGATCAGGGAATGAGGTTAAAAAACAATGAATTGCCTTAAAGGATTCCCTCAATTAAGGAAAACGTGACCATACCCCATATCTGTGATGAGTCGTTTTGTTCATTAATGGTCATATGGGAGAGTATTATTTTTACCACACTTGACACATTTTTAATAAGATAAAGTACACCTTGAAGTAAACTACAGTATGTAAGGTTTTACCTATTTTTGGAAGAAAATCAACTATAAACATTAGCTGTAGAAAACCGAGTTTATTTAAAGGAGGCAAGTTTTTTTCGGACCTATTTTCGTCGGCAAATCTGCCTCGTTTTTTTTAACATTGCTGCTACTGTCTTTTTCTACGATTGGAAAGCGCATTTTAATCAGACGTGCCTTAGCCGGGATTATTATCGGTTCCGTGGTGATATTCCTAATCATCCTATTCGGTATTGCGCATAATTTTCTTTTGGGAGAACCAATCCCGCAAACCAAGCGATCCAATCAAGCGTCCCACAGATTACCATGTGAATCCAGCTCTCCTCCTAGATACGGAGCCATGTACAGGTACGTTCCTTGCGCGGACAATCCGTTTTGTTTACATTTTCAATTTTTTGACCGAAACACCCATTATTAATACTTTTTCGATTTATACGTAGTTAAGTACAGAACATTTGGAAGCCTAATTAAGGTATAGGTCATAATAGGTAAAAAATAACAACTACAGTATTGGTTGGCACTTCAGGTGGAAATTTATATTGCTAGCTAGAGGTTTCAAATAACCCACCACTTGATAGAGGGGATCAACAGCTGCACGTACATTTTGAATTTTCAAAATCGGATCTATATTTGCGAGATATTCCAATTTAGTACTCGTACATTGAAGCAATTGTGAGACATGTGTCAAGGTCAAATCTTATCTTTCTTTATTTTCTTTGGCCATACCATCCAATAGCGGCTTTGTGTACATAATAATTATTCTAAACAAGATACAGACTAGAAATTTCCGCATATCTTCCTGATATAAGCAGTTTTACAAGAAACATCTATCTTGCGTAATATGAACTAATTTGCTGCGAAATGTTCAAAACATGGTACATTTCATGATTTTAAGCATTTTTTTGTAGAAATTAACACTCTGAATCTCTGGACCTTCGAGACTTCAAAATTGTAGTAAAATCACCCTGATGCATGTCTCTATGTAAGGGTATTAGTTTCTCACTCTCCCTTGCTGGATTCATACTCATTGGTCCATATTTTTCCTAAAATCCTAAAAAGATACAATTTTCCAAAAGGGTGTACTATAACACGTAAAGTATTTGATGCATACATAAACTTGTCACGTGCGATGTACCCCTAAATGACTAATTAGCTATTTTCAAGGATTAAAGGCCGACTCAGAGAATTCCCCCGTGAGGGCTCCTCAATTTTCAAACAAATGTGTTTTTTGCATGTACATAAGCTTGTCCATATACTAATCACTGGTGTGAAATAGCTAAGCTCAATCGAAGGCCTTCAGATAGAAAATCACAAGTTTGTTTACAGTAAAATTCCGGATCCGGAAATTTTGTTATACAACAGTATCCTATATGGCAAGTTATATATCAACATAAACGTTTACTGCATCACAAGAAAACTTAATCCGATTCATCTCAACTTTGGATTTAGCAATCCTAGGTGACGATTTTTAGTTCTAGATTGGGACTATTTTTAATTATATATTTAAAAATATATTCAGAAATCTCGATCGACTTTAAGCCCCATCAAAGCACTTGTGATAGCCTAATTTCATATTTTTCTTAAAAAGTTGCTTATTTTTCTTAATGTGGAAAATATATACTTTTCCAAAATGGTGTACTTTACACGGTTAAATAATTGGATGCACAATAAACTAGCAGTTCATTTTTGGTGCATAAACCCCAAATGAATTATTAGCTCTTTCCCTCTTCCCCCTCCCCTCCCCTTTCGCACGCCACAAAATAAGTCCGGTATGCCTACTTACACTTGTTGTACTTTACAAATAGCACCCTTCTCCAAATCCTGACTATGCCACTGTTAACAACTCCTTACTTGAATAGAGTTGTGTGTGTGTGTGTGTGTGTGTTCCTGTGTGTTTGTGTGTGGGGGGTGGGTGGGTGGGGAGGTGTGGAGGGGGGAGAGACGCCTTCTGCAACAGCTTTATGTTACTACTAAAAATACAATTAGTAATAAACTAGAACGAATCATTCTTTCTTGTATGCCTACGAAATTATTCAATGGATTATTGCACCCCCACTTTGAAGTTTGAAGTATGTTCATTATTAATATAACCAAAAAGTCTTTCTGGAACATCTTTGGTTGTAAAACTATATTCTTTTCGTAAATAATACTGGGGATTGTGTAACCAACATGGTAATTTGAATACAAGGGGGGAAACGCATTCAAACCAGTCGTGTCCGGCTGGGCGCTGACATTTTGAATATTGCACTAAGAATATTATCAGTTTTGGGGGTGCTTGTATACCCACATAATATCAAGTCGATACAAACAATCCGCCAAAATATCAGCTGTTTAGTTTGGGTGCTATTGGGTGGGTTAAATGTTGTCCACCCAGGCCACACACGAATTAAATGACACATCATGCGTCTTGATTTAAATAAACCGCCTCAATGAATCAATCTTTTCACCTATCGCGCTTTTGCATTAGAAAAAAAGTATCTGAGCCATGATCCAGGTAACACTGTTATTACCCTGCCACTTCTAACACATACATTAATTTGTATCGCTACCGATTAGTGTATAGGCCCTATGCAAAGCGGCACCCACAGATGTGGAAGAAGCGAGGCAGCCATTGCTTCTATTGTGGGTACTCTAGGTTTTCTTTGTGGTCGGCAAAACATGCGAGAAGATGAATTTATAAGATCGTAACGTTTTTCCTTCTTTATCTTTATAGAACCTCTTTGTGTGATACGTAGACGTATCACGTAATACATCCTTCACAACATGATACTCATTCATCTTTCTTTATTGAAATGTGAAGCTACTTCTTTCAAACGCACTAGAAAGAGAGAAAAAATGCGTGAAAACCTAAACCGGGAGCGTGGGCCATTGTCAGCTCAAGAGCTGGTCAATCACAGGCGCATGTGTAGGCTGTTGTCAGAGCATGCCCAAGGCGAAGATTTTTTCCTCCCACTTACATTGCTTTCTTTATGTCGCGCGAAGAATTTTCACATCAACCAAATTACTTCGGGAAAAATATGTATTCCCTTGCATGTGTAAAGAATTCTACATAACTTGATATAAAAGTAAAAACTGACTATTCGTACTGAAAATGACGGCTAAACTTTTAAAAATCCATAGCTTTTGTCACACGGTAAATTTTGGAATAGCAATATGGCCTAGAAGCTGATCATCGAACTTCCTCGAAATCCAATCCCGAAAGCACCAATTTGGCCCAGATTTGCTTAGACCATAATAATTTGATTTTGATGGGCTCCAAAAATGGCGCCCCCTGGAGCCGTCATATTGGCAACAGATCCAAAATGGCCGCAGAAAAATGCAACTGTAATATAAATGGCTATAACTCAACTGATACCATGTATTTTAGGGGTTTTTTGGTCATAGAATGCAATTTCAATGTATCTTAATTATAAGAGGTCAAGGTTCACCTCCTTTAAATTGACTTAAAGTCATTTTCAGGGTCAAAATCTAATGGCCGCCTAAAATTGCAACGTAATTATCAACATGGCTATAACTCATAATGATCCCACTTTTTCAGGTTTGTTTTTTGGGTCAGAGAGGCTAATTTCAATGCAATCTTAATTATGATAGGTCAAGTTCATCCTTTAAAGTTGACTTAAAGTCATTTTGGGGTAAAAGCTAAATGGCCGCCATAAAAATTGCAGGAAAATTGGCCAAACTCTGTAATTATAAAATGGCTTAACTCCATAATGACACTACTTTTTAGTGTTTTTGGTAAGAGAGTTCAATTTTCAATTTATTTTTAATTATTATAGATCAAGCTCATACATTGAAGTAAACCTAAAGGTCATTTTGGGGGTCATTTTTTAAAATTTTTCAAATCATATGGCACCACCTGAAATCGGTATTCGGAGGACAGATGTTATTGACACACGTCATTAGGTCCAGTATCACGTTTCTAATAGAGGTCTTTCACCTCACTCATGCATACAGTGATAACCTATAACAAAAGGTGGTTAGTTTCCCGTAGTATTCGTCATTCAGATCATTTAATACCCGACCTCAAAGTTCTTGTGCTATTCAAAGTGTGACCCATACCTTTTAATTGCCAGTACATCTTTAGATTTAGAAATTTGGAATGGATTTAACTATTGCCGGCAAGATGGCCGCTAAATATAATCCGAAAGGTGGAAGGCCTCTATCCCACTTTTTAACCACTACACTGCATCTACTATATCGTCCGAATCTTCCAAACAGCCCAATCGACCCTTGTGGCTACTTGAGTTTTTTGCAAATTTTGATACTATTTCAAGAGCTCTTTTCATATACCAATACATGTGTCCCCCCAAAAAAGTGTTGCAAACAGATAACCTTCGAGTTCTCCAAAACTGCTGAGCTGTGAATTTCAACATTTTCATGGAGAATATTAAATACTAGGCGGTCCCCGGGTTTCGCGATCAACCTGTTTTCGCGATCAACCTGGCATGAATGCGCCCTCCGGTTTCGCAGTGCCTTGACCGTGTATGACCCCTAATGAACCTTGCTGGTGACATTCAAATTTTCGGCATCAACAATCGACCCACCTCAAAGTTTCATGTCCCTACACTAACGTTTACCTACCCCCCACTTACCTTGAATGACCCCTGATGACCTTGTCGTGACCTTCCAAATTTCCGTTCCGGCATCAACAATCGAACCCCGCCCACCAAGTTTCGGCCATCTGGTACACCAAAGCTACCCCTTTTGACCTTCTTCGACTTGAATGATCCCTGAAGACCTTGTCATGACCTTCAAAATTTTTGGCGTCAAAACGAACCCCCCCTCCCAGTTCCTGTCCATACAACAACGTTTGCCCCATTTGGACCCATTGCCCTTGAATGTACGTGATGAACTTTGATCCACAGTAACAAATATAACCTCGCGTCTTCGGTCGGTCAAGGGGCACCCACCACCAAAAGTTCAGGAACGGCAACCCCTCGGTCTCCGAGAAACCAACGTTTAACCTCATTTGACCTTAATGACCCTAATGACCTTGTCATGACCTTCAAAATTTTCGGCATCAGGAAATCAACCCAACCTCCAAGTTTCAGGTCCATACACCAACTGTACCGATTGACCTTCCATGGACCTTGAATGAACCCCGGTGACCTTGACACAACCAATACCAGGTGCTTTAAACTCAGGTCTTTGGAAGGTCAAGGGGCCCCACCCCACCAAGTTTCAGGAACGTGAGACCTCGGTCTCCGAGAAACTAGACACGGTCCATTTTACCATTTGACCTCTTTTGACCTCATATGACCCCAATGACCTTGTGACCAAGAACCATACAAACTCGGTCTTCGTTCGTCAAGGGCACCGCCCACCCATGTTTCGGACCGTGCGACATCGGTGTCCGAGAAAAATAGACGCCGGTCAGACACACAGACATCCATTACACCAACGTTTACCATTTGACTCAATTGACTTGATGACCCCGTGACCTTTGATCCACTAAACAATAACAAACGCGGTCTTCGGAAGGTCAAGGGGCACCCACCCACCAACGTTTCAGGAACCTGCGACCCTCGGTCTCCGAGAAAATAGACACGGTCCATTTTACCATTTGACCTCTTTTGACCTCATATGACCCCAATGACCTTAAACGCGGTTTCGGAAGGTCAAGGGGCAACCACCACCACGTTTCAGGAACGTGCGACCATCGGTCTCCGAGAAAATAGACCGGTCCATTTTCCTTTGACCTTTTTGACCTCATATGACCCCAATGACCTTTTGATCCACTAACCACTAAAACTCGGTCTTCGTTCGGTAAGGGGCACCGCCCACACCCCTAGTTTCAGGACAGTGCGACCCTCGGTGTCCGAGAAAATAGACGGCGGTCAGACACACAGACAGACGACAGACCACACGGGTATGAATATATAGATGCTCGCTTGTTAACTTGTGGCAAAATCCAATGATAATCCGCCACACAAGCCAAAGATAGACGGACTATTAAAGGCCATCTGTTTTAACCCCATTCCAATGGGATTTTACAACAGTTACATCATTTGTCCGTTCTGCTGTCGGGTGAGCGATTTACACCACTTTGAATGTAATCGTATTCATAGAAGAACATTAAATATAAAAAAACTGAGGAACAACAAAAGCACACAATATTAGTTTTTAAATTTATTAAATGGCAAGTAGCCTGGAAATACTAAACCCGCAATGATTAAGCCTTCAGTCACATTCTAAACCATTATAATCAGCACAAATCCAACACTTGCCTTAGGATATTTTGTTACTCTACCTGTGCAGTTTTCGTGATACCTAACACAATTTTGTAAATATAAACTTGTAAACTAAGTGGCACATGTGTTTGAATATCATCGTCGGAATTTTTTTTACAAACCAAATTAAATAGCTTAGTGACATGGAAAGTCATGTGCTCGGCACAACCTGTTTGCCTGCCATCTTTTTAACCAGACCCAAATGTGTAATGCAACAACCAGATACAGTTAGGTGGAATTACCCATTTGAAGGGCTAAAAATCACCTTTCTGTTGCTTTTTGGTTGGCATCAATCACAGTTTCCGTTCAAAAGTATGTCGACAATGTACACTTCGCCAATGGAAATTTCTATCGGTATTTCTTTGGTACAATTGGCAAGTTTTTTTTTCCTTTTTGACTAATGAACCCCCTTAAATCAAGTTACCATGGGTTGTGGAGTATTGCTGGTTCAATGCATAGTCCAATAAGTATGTTTAAATTTAAATTTATCCATCTCTGTAAGATAAATCGTTTTGAGAAATCCTTGACACGACAACGACATGTCGTTAAAATTTGCTTTGAGAGATCCGAATTGTTGTCAAGAAAACACTGTTTTTTAACTTTTAATATATTTTAGAAATGCTCTTTTACTTTTATTAACAATTAGAAAATAAGTGCTTGAATTTTCAAAAAATTATTGGCAATTAAAGCTATTCTTTTGAGATAGAGTTTTAAAGTGCGAAAAATTTAGAATCGAGCTTGAAAAAACAATTAAAATACATAAGAAATATAGGAAATTTCAATTTGCGAAGTTTACATTTTCGACTAACATTTTCGAATAACTTTTGAACGGAAGATCCGTTTGTCGTCAAGCAAAAATGCAAAGAAAGGTATATTTTCCTCACTTTAATTTGAAAATTTATTTTATCCCCCAAATGGGTAATTCCACCTTAAGAGGATCATGTCTGTCATTTATTGATGAATTGCACTTTAACCATGCCTTGAATCTAAAAATTTCATAAACACTCCATTACTTTCGGAAGATTGTCAATTTAAATGCATAAACACGCAATGAATATTTTTCAACAGGTAACCCTTTAGCATGAGTATGTCGTTTAAAAGTTATTAATGTTAATATTATGTAAGTATTTGTTCAGATACGGCACTGTGCTAATTAGGAGCATATCACCTTCAGGTTTGTAGGTATCATTCGGCAATGCACACGATTGAGCCAGAATCTATTTCTGATGTACGATAATCACTAACTGTGTAAATCCCCATGGAATGAATGAAAAACAGATAGTTCTTAAATAATCATGTATATCTCTGGTTGCGTATGCGGAATGTAAGGGATTATTACATTAAAAGAGTGTATTAATGTCCTCCATGAAAATGAAATTCACAGCTTCAGTAGTTTTTGAGAAATCGGGTTTATTTGCTTGTACCACTTTTTGGGGACATCCTGCATTGAAGCAAAAAATAAAATTCCAATTTGTAGATATAATATAATGTTCACTTTGGCAACCACACCCAAACGCAAAGGAAAGTATTCCAAAACAGACCAATCTGCATTCGTATGTTTGCTTACCTAAAAACCACCGTGCGAAACAGCTTATAAAGTGCCCTATCGATAAATGGGATATTGCGAGATCATCTCCTCTCTCGCTTAAACATGGGGGACCGAAGTTGATATGTACAATGTGGTGCTGTATCTGAGACGATTTTGCCACCAATTCAAAAATATTATAAATTTTTGCAGTATTTTACCTGACAGCAATTCTCGAATAATACGGTGAAAATGGATTCATCATAACATGAATTTGGCGAGTATTACAGAGATGTCAGGCCCTGTAACGAGGGGGGGGGGGGCGAGGGTGCCCCCAAATCCCCAAAAGGGTAAAAGGTCAACCTTTTGCCATTTTTTGATAAATTTAGAGAATTTTTGACAAGAAAGTCACTTTTTGGTGGGGAAATGGTGTTTCAGCAAAACAGTCCACTTTTTCGAAAAAAAGGTCCACTTTTTCGAAGTCTCGCACCCCAAAATAACTCCTGGAGATTGTGAATGTGTAGAGAGAAAAGCAGTCCTTTCTACAAAGGTTCAACCAAAATTCTACGGGCCGTAAACTTTAAAAATCAGTGATTTTTGGTAAAACATTTGAATTTGAATGGAAACTATAAAAGCTGTAGTTATGGGATTTTGTTGGCAGTGCATTGCTGCCGGATTTCCTATAAGTTTACAGTATTTTTCCTGTAAATATCTATAATGAAAAATATTAATAGTTCATAATAATGTTGATATAATTCAAAGCTCAAATAGGAGCATCTCTTTAAATTGAGTCCTAATAGGCCTGGAAAATTGGACAAAAAAGTATTTGCTATATTTTTAAAATAGGCCAAGTATTGTCTTTCTGATCTTATTTTGTGAAGTGCACTGTAATTTTTTACAGCGCACATTATTTCGTAAATACAAGATGCATGTTACGTATGGTATAAACAAAAAAATGCATGTTTAGCTGAGCTGTTCTTACTAGCGTAGATTATAAGATGTTGACGTTAAAGCGACGATCCAGGCGCAGAGCACGGCAAAAGAAGCCTACGTTTGTCAGTTTGAATCGCGCCATGAGTTTTTATTTATTATTTTTTTATTGTTTTTAGACATAAAGTTAAAGGTTCTTTATTTTGTAATGATACAACTGTAAGTTTCTGAGATAAGTCATCATACAGTCTCACGTAATGATATATAGTATGAAGAGTTCAGCTATGACTTAAATCTTGAAATTTCTTGTAAAATATTAATATAAAATACAAAACAAGATGTAGAATTAATGGTTAAACCTTAATAATTTCCAATTTAGTAATAAGTCCAAACAGCCATAGTCTCCCGGCCACGAAAAACTATAAAATCAGGTACTTTTGTCATGTAGTGACAAAAAATACTAATTTTGGCCTCAAAATGACTTATAAAACGACATTAAATGAACTAACAGTGACCTCAACCCTTAAAATAACATTGGAATCGGAATCTCCTACCCGTGACACAAACCTATAAATAGTGTGATATTATTCTTTAGCCACTTCTAAATTGTAAATCATAATTTTGAGGCGGCCATTTTGGATTTGTCCACTATGCGGCTCCAGAGGGACGCAATTTTGGCGCCAATAAAAATTAAAGAGTATGTAAAGCAACATCTGGGCCAATTGGTTGCTTTTGGGAAGAGTGAACCAAAACCTCTAATGCCCTACATATATGACTAAATCTATATTTCGGATAATTACGGGACTCCGAAAGTGGTGAAGAGAAAGGAAAAATGCAAAGGCTATATTTAGCGGCATTGTCAATGGACACGCACAGTGCAGCAGCAAAGAGGACAACTTTCTAAAATCACGCATCGATGAATACTTCGCCCTTAAAGAAAACGTTTACCCAAGTTTCTCTATTACCGTTTACGGGAAAATGGATAGAAGATATCAGGCAATCTAATTTAAAGGATGGTGGAATCTGTCGCAGGCATTATTTGCTACATGCTTTTGTTTTCCGGGAAAAACTCAAAATAATTCCATGAGTTGGTGAGACCACGCACAAGTCTGTGTGCCGCGGTTTCGGTCACCGATAACGTAACGGGGGATTGAACTGCCCAGTATAGGGTCTTGTTTTAATGCATTAAATGCTTAGTTTCCGATGTAGGGGGAAAGAAGGTCAACGTCCAGTGCATTCAATGGGGCTTGACCTGTTTCCCCCTACTTTTTAAGCAAGCATTGAGACACTCAAAACTATTCCTATTGTAATCATATGAGTCCACCAAGACTTGCACCATTTTATTATAAAAAAAAAGCTACTTTAAAATTGACCCCCTGTACAACTTGAAAATTGGCCCTTTTGTGTTTTTAGAATATTACGCTGAAACTTTAGGGCTCCAGATAGTAACCAAACTAACTTTTTCTGAATTTCGTGGTTACACACATAATGTGATATATTTTTTTTTTTTTTTTTTTAATTTAAAAATGTTGACCCTGTACAACTTTGTTGGCCCCTCTCCTTAAGGCGCCATTTGAAGCGCTTAAGAATCAAATTTAAAACATATTTATCACCCAAACCTTGATTGAGATGGTTACATGTCTGCTAAGCTCCCAGGCTATACGTTAAGATAATTATTTTACATTGATTTCTTTTATGTACAAATGTTTAATACAGATGCCGTATTCTCTTAAAATCTTCAAAATGGACTTCATTCTAAGATAGTAACCGTGACCATCGGAGCTGACCTGTTAATTCGCTCTTACATCGCGTCATGACGGAGTCTCAATAACAAGGCTTAACAACGGCTAAAATTTACTTTTAATAGCCATGCTATTTTTTC
>JAMKCH010038665.1:0-33903 GCA_023653785.1 Ophioderma brevispina | reverse complement strand
GTGGACCAGAACCCCACCAAAGCCCAATTTTGACGGAAAATTGTATTGTGGGTTTGGTGGACACAAGTACTTATTCAAGGCAAAACTGTTTATTAATAACCATGTTGTTCTGGAACACAAGTTGTGGAGGGAATTGGGAATAGCGAATTGCCCTTTAATTTCAGTCAATTGCTAACCAATGAACCTCTATTACAGATTATTTTAAAACATTTCTTCTAGGAGGGAAACTTTTGATGTCAGGCCTTGCCACATCCCCTTCTATAACTCACCAAACTTGCATGCTTGTCTAACAGAACATTTCAACTTTTATATCATGTATGTGTGCACTCCTTTGGGATCATATGTATTAAAAAATGCAGGTGCTATTCATCACATCACTTGAAGAAAATCACCAACTCAGTCAGTTGAGACCCAAGCATAAATGTTTTAAACAAAACTCAAACGCGCATTTTGAAACTCATATAAACATCTCTCTATTTGTGTGTGTGTATGCATTTGATAGCAGGCTTGGTTCAGACAGCAGGTCCAATATACTACAACACAACTAGTAACCCGGCTGAACCAATACAAGTAAACTACAAGACAACAGGACACCGTCTAACCCGAGTAGTTGACGATAGACATGTGTTCTCTCACGTCAGATGAGAGGTTAACATGGGGAACTATATGAAGCCTGGCCCGTGGATGTTCAGGACACCTAGCCTAGCTGTCTATGCCTGCAAGATATGAGGCACATCTAGGATATTGACAGTAAACTTCACATCGTTAAGGTAAATGTACCACATAGGTAGTTATTTTACATGGTTCATTATTTTTGTTGTTTTTCGTAAGCGATCTCGTGCAATGCAATTTTTTTTAAAAACGAGGGGGAATTGAAAGGTTCACCATAGGGTCGCTCATGTTTGAAAACTGTGACTTAAAATCAATGCAAAAATGTTCAGGGGCGTTAGATGTTGTGAAAAAATTGACACCGTGAAAATTTACTATTGCGCTATACAGTAGTGTTGTGTTGCATGTCCAGATTGAGGAACGGTTTTTTTTTTCTTCCCGGTGGGCCAAAGTATTGGACTTTAAAGGTACACTTCAGGTTTTGTTACCCCTTTTATTTGTACTAGCATAGTATTTAGGGGACCCATGATGTTAATATTGGGAAAGGCACGGTGTCCCGTAAAGAAACAAAAACAGATTGCTGAAGAAAGATGACTAAACAAAAGCAATTCACTGATTTTGCTTACAATCCCTCGGATTGGCTCATTATAGGCCAAAAGTGTGAGATAGCCCTATGGGTAACCAATTTTACAAAATAGTGGCTTCTATCTCTCTATACAAATCTCATTACCACCATTTTACATTATCCTGATTTGCTTCATTATATTGATATCACATGCCAAGTAACCAATCAAAGAGTGCTTAGATGCCGATTAATAGATAGGCAGTGCCCAGGGGGTAGGTTTGAGTGTCGGTAAATATGGATAGAATTGTAGAATTCATAATTTTGCATATCAAGTGCTGATCAAGAGTATGAAAATAAAAAAAATATCATTGATTAATTTGGACCGACTACTAAAATTTATATCAGAGGTTTTCGGGTAGCTTCCAGGTAAAAGAGTTTAAATTGGACATTGATTCCAGGTGGACACACCATGCCTGATTTTGTAGATACTTTCTAAACTGGAGGGGCAGTGGCGTAACCAGCGGGGGGGGGGGGGGGGGGGGCAGGGGCGCGCGAGGCCTCCCCCAAACGGAACCCTTGCCCCCCACTTCTGCCCCCCCCAAATGAACTGACCTTTTGTACAGGTCTATGGGAGGACCCAAATTAGCCCCCTCAACAAATGTATTGGAAACCCTTCTGCCCCCCCATTTGCAAAGGTTCTGGTTACGCCACTGCCTGGGGGGGCACTCAACTATGAAATGGATGTGGTTGTAAGGCTGGGCTTCCAAACCCAAGAGGCATTCGGTGACAGGAGGACGGAAAAATTAGGGGGTCTTGGGTGAGAGACAGACAAAATGCCCCCAAAATAGGGGTTTTTGGGTGACCAAATTTGGCTAAAATTTTGCACAACATTTTGCAAAATTTCACACAAAATAGGTGTCGTTGGGTGGAGAATTTTCCAAATTTTTTCCCCAAAAAATCAGGGGTATTTTGGTGAAGGGATAATTAAATTGTCCAAAAAAAAACGTTCCCAAAATGTGGTTCGACCCACAAGCTCCGTAACATTTGTGCTTTTGGTTTGGTTTTTTTTTCATATTCAAACCAAACTGGACCAATGGTAACTTGCAATTTTTAATACAGATTTTTGTAGAAAAGGCTTCCCATTGGAGTAGATATCAGGTCACCACCCTGTCTGTCATTAAGTAGAAAGTACTTTATGCCCAACTTAATCCAAGCAAAAGAAAATTTATTAATGGATTCTATCAATGCTATGGTCTTTTAAGAAGATGTTAACATAGATTCAACAGGTCATGGTTAAGGGGCACATCTGTGCAAGTCTAGGTAATGCATAAAGCAAGAGTGGAGATTTCCTGTAAAATACAACGTCTTGAAATTCTAATGTACCTTTATACTAAAAACAAAAAAGAACTTCTTTCAACCAATGTGACTCATTATCTATATATAACTGCGATGGCGTAGCCATGTTGGGGGCAGAGGGGGCAGACTGCCCCTCTGAAACAAAATGAAGAGGGCTATCGGGAATAAAGACCGATATTCATTTAAATCATCCCTTTTTCTCTCTTTTGCTCTGTGCCCTGAACCAGGGAAATTTTTTGCCTGTGATCGTGGGGGACATTTGTTGCACCTGACCGGGAAATTGCCCCCTTGGAACCACCGGTGGCTTAGACGCGCCCTGATGATAATAAGCTATGTCTGTCAGATGTGTCTGTGTGCCCTTTTCTTGGGGTTTGCGGGTGACGCTCATGCAATCTTGGTGTACTTGGGTGAGCTTGGACCTGGCAATACCAAGTTGTGGGTTGGTTTTAGCGAATATGTGCCCCACAGCCGGGTTACTCGCAAAAAAAATAGGTTTCAAAGAAGTGTACCATAAAAGAGCCAGGTAATCCACCGGAAGCCAGGTGACCCACAAGTAATAAAATATTTTCTATTTGTCCTTGTGAAAGACGCCTCAACCGTGATTGCCAGAGGCGCGTGTCGAGAGCGAGCCCTTGGTTGGCCGAGCGAAGCGAGGTGTCTTTGTGCAATAGGGATAGTTTCTTTGCAAGGCATAATGTGTCATTCATGCCCGTAACCAGTTAATGGGTCGGGGGTGGATTGCCCCCCCCAAAAAAAACCCCTAAAAATTGCTCAAAAAAGGCAAAAAAAATGATTTTTGATTGGAATGAGTTACTCTAAGGTCTATCTGGGGCACTTGGTCCAATTTTTGGTGACAATAGTGTGTAGGCTTCACAAAAATATCATCACCCCTCAATCTACCAAAACAATGGACCATTTGACTTTCTTTGTGTTGGGTGTGTTCTCGCTGGGAACCACCCAATTCATTAAACATTAAACTTGGTGGCATTTTTGCACTTGTGCAGAAGCATCTAATATATGTGAAGGGATGTGCCTCTATATTTTGTATATACATATTCTATGATGGGTCCGGGCTTGAAATAAGGCAGGGTTTGGAAATAAAATTGTGTACAGTGTATTTTTGCTCCTGGATCTGAAATCCATAATTTCCACCTTTAAAGCAACTTCAGAAATTAGAAATACAGGGTATATCAAAAAAGGAGCAGAGACATACTTTAGAGCCACATGTGGTTGCAGTTGGATCCGCGCTCACCTCATAAGCATTATATTGTGGGTTCGAGCCCCACCGCTGCGGCCAGTGTATTGTGCACTTGGGCAGGCACTTTACCTCGCTTACCTCTCTCCATCCAGGAACCAGAGTATAAATGGGTACTCATCATATGCTTGAAATGCAAAACAGACTTGCGACGGGAGGATGGCGACCCCCCCCCCCCACAGCACATTATGAGGGAGTCTGGTCCAACAGCCAAAGACGAGAGATGGCACTCGCCTGCAGGCGCACCATTTGCATTGCAAGTTCTTGAGCATAACTTATGCTCCTGGTTTGGTGTGCCAACCAGAATACCACGTCAGCATGTCAACAGTGCAAACCACAGGAAGCATTTTCACTAACACACCTCAAAAACAACCTCATACCCACACTTACATAGAGAATGTATTTTTACTTTCTCTTGACAACTTCAGTACTGCTCCCTTGTATTAAGAAAACCATGCCTTGCCCTTTGTTTTTCAGGTCTAGTTAATTCAATTCGCTTACTTTTACATTTTCTGGATGTAGGTCCACTGGAATCCAGACCCCACAAGAAAATTAAGCATTCTAAAAAACAATGGTTGGAGATGCTTTCTCATATGGGTAACTTCAGGTGTTAGATTGAAATTGCCTTTTAGTGTTGGTGTTGAACTTTTCCATTGCCAGAAAATGCGCACTCTATTTTGTTTTTCGATTAAAGTTTTTATGATTTTTTTAAAGATTAATTCTTAATAAGGATTTCATGGGTGGTTGCCGGTGGTGTGGCAAGAGTTTCAAAATACAGGAAAAATGGGTTTTAAGCAATATAAATTACTTTTTTACCCTAGAGGAGTTAATCGTGTTAATATTTCGCC
The DNA here is from genome assembly GCA_023653785.1 of Ophioderma brevispina. Taxonomy (NCBI): domain Eukaryota; kingdom Metazoa; phylum Echinodermata; class Ophiuroidea; order Amphilepidida; family Ophiodermatidae; genus Ophioderma; species Ophioderma brevispina. Next base: position 29,270 of record JAMKCH010038665.1, on the reverse strand, counting down.
CCTCCCGTTCACGTTCTGTTGAGTACAAAACTGGTTCATGCCCATTGGCAGACCCAGGAGGGGGCGCTCGTCAACCTTGTGGGAAGCTTTCCCCCCTCTTCCCTCTGAAAAATTTAAGAATTTCGCACACATTGCCATTTACAGTCAAAACAACGTAGGCTATACTATACTAACAAATTTTAAATATGCTTGCCCCTGGGAAATATAGTACAGGTCAAGCAAGTACAGGGGTGGTGGATCTGCGTGAGGGAATCGATTATTTAATGCGATCAATCAATACGAGTGCAGGGTGTGGGTTGGATTGAGGGGGGATTGTTGAGGGAGAGAGTAGTGAGTGGTGAGGCATGAGTGAGTGGACCTGGTGGGTGAATTAGGTGAGGAGTGAGTGCATGAATGAGGTGAGTGAGTGATGGTGAGTGAGAGATTGTTGAGTGAGTGAGGTGAGTGAGTAGTGAGAGATTGAGTGAGTGAGTGAGAGATTGAGTGAGTGATTGAATTGAGTGATGAGTGATTGATTGAGTGACTGAGTGAGTGAATGTGAGTGAGTGTTAAGTGAGTAAAATGTTGCAATGAGAGGAGGAAAGAGACGTGAGTCATAATTGGAACTTTGCGCAAGGGTTCCTATGTACCCTTCACCGTTCGACATGTAACAAATTCTAGTTAATTTTTGGCTTAGGGTTAGGGGATCTCTAACTATTGTAAGGCCATAAGTAAAAAAATATAATTTTAAAAAAGGTATATATGGAACACTTTCCAGCTGGTCCCTTATTACTGGTATTTGTGCACACATGAGATATTGCAAATAACAAGACTCAGTGATCCATGAATGACTTAATTGTGTGCATTATTTCAAGTGAATATTGATTGCATAAGTTAATCCCAACATTTAAAATTGATCTATATAGTTCAGGTGTTCAGTAGACTGATGGTTAATGTTGCAATTTGCACCATAATAATTGTGGACATTAAAAGGCTCCTATTTTGAAAAAAAAAAAAACACCAAAACTGTGATCGAATAGTTAACATGTGAGGACATTGTGTGTTTTGTGTTTACATTTGCAAAAAAGCAAACTTCTTTTGGTCCAATAATATATGTCATGTCATTTAAAAATGTGTGACATAAGCTAAAAAGAACATTTTTTACGTGATTAGTAGTAGAAATTAAAGAAAAATAAGGATCTTGAAATGAATGATACAATGGTTAAACTGAATACTATAGGGAATAGGAAGATCTGATTTCAATAATTAATTAACATCGGTACATTCATTGATCTGCATGTGTGGTGTCGTGTATATGGATGTGAGGACACTCTTCACCTCTATAGGGTTATTTGTATATCACGCTGTTTAAACGGACGGATCTTCCACTGTGGAGTTGGGAATTTTACACATGAATGAACGATAGTAAGGTTGCTAGCGGGCTTTGCTAGTAAAGCAATTCAATTTGATTGTGTACTAGTGCTTCTGTTCTCGACTGTTGTGTGTTACTGTATACCTGACTTGCTATTGCACCATAGGTGCCAGCTTGAAGTCTGTTTATTGGGGACATACAGTTGTAAGCATAGTGGATAGGGCAAGCCGCTTAGTGATCGGAAGGTTGTGGGTTCGATTTACCGCACCGGCGCAGTCCTAGAAAAATTTTCCTTCTAGGATGGGGTGCTACGTTTTGTTTTCATTAACTTTTTGTTAAGCACAATGCACACATGCAAACGCCCCCAAAAAGAGGGCATGTGAATGCCAAAAAATAACTAAAGCATGCAGCTAAACAGCATAGGTGTGGGACTGTGTGTGTGTGTGGGATTACTCACATGTTTAAAAAGGTGTTGTAAGGGGATGATCACTCAAGTGGTTGCCTGTTTTCTCGTGAGAATCCCTAGAACATGGGTCATATTTTACAGAGAAATCCTTATAAATGGAATCCCATTTCCCCAAAACTGCCCCAAAAAATGTTAGAAAGTCCAAATTTTCTTTGGGTTGCATGCAAGCCCCAAAAATTTTGAAAAACAAGTATTAGTGTGAAGCCAAATCCTTAGAATTTGGTACCATTTTACCAAAGACCCCTTTAGAAATGGGTAGAGGGTTGTGCCCCCTCAGCTGCACATCCCCAACCCAACCAATCGGAGTACCCCCAGTGTTGACCTATCTCATCACATTGTATTTGTAATTAAATGCATAATCGCATTTCATCACCAAACACCAGCCCACATTACACCACAGATTGCACAAACTTTCCTCAACTCATAAAAACTTATTATCCTTTATTTTCAGATACAATTTTTTGGCCTTTTCATTAATTTCAGGTGAATGTTTTTCTTTGCTGTTCCATATAAAAGTATATAAGTGGAAAGGTTAATTTTTGGGCAGGTGCTCGATACATGCAAAAGAGTGAATTTCACTCTTTTAGAGTGGCTACAGGGCCACTCTGAAAAGAAATTCATACCCTTATAAGAATACTTTTTGGGTCAAATTTTATCTTAGATAATTTTTTTTACCAAAAGTTTTTTTTTTAAAATGTTATCATTTGTTAATTACAAGTAAATTGAGCCAACAAGTATTCTTTGAAAGGTGTGAAATTTCACTATTTCAGAGTGGGGCCCTGTAGGGCACTCTAAAAGAGTGAAATTTCCCCTTTTGCCTTTAGAGAGTGTTGCTGGCCGAAAATTCCTAATATACAAAAGTCTCCTGATGACCCCCTGTTAATTTTGCGTAAGAAAAGAGGTACTTGAAGTAAAGAGTGACCATGAATACATGGCAATCAGTATAGGCCTGTAGCCGGGGGTGGGGTGGGGGTGGGGGTGCAGGCAGTGGGGTTGCACCCTCCCAAATTCCACAAAGGTCACTTTTTGCTGCATTTTTGTAAAAAGGCCCACAATTTTGAGAAATTTTGACAAGAAAGTCCCTGTTTTGATGATGTAACGTTCAAAAAAAAACTTTTAGGGGGGTTCGGTCCAATTTTATGAAAAAAAGTCCACTCTTTCGAAAACGGTCCCTTTTTTGAGGCCCACAGAGTGAGGTCTAGGGGACGTTCCCCCTCCTCCCCCCTAAATCCTTCCTTATGCCCTGCCATCATTGTGTTGTTGTTTTCACTCGCTTAATGCCATGAACGTAAAATATGCTTATGTCCTCATAAAATGCATAGGGACTTACCAATTATGACCATATGCACAACCAAATATTGTGATGCCCAAGCTTGATATGAAGTGCATAGCTGCTAATTATAGTACGTTTGGGTCACCTCAAACCGGTACGCTGTTTCAGGAAAATCCGCCTACGGGTTTATTTTTCAGATCATTGGGCTATTGGATTTAGACTGAGGATTAAGGTTTTAGTGTATAATTTTTGTAATGGTTATTATGGTATGATCATATATATTTTTCTCTTTTTCCCTTTCATTTTTCTTTATTTCTTACCATTTTTTTTCTGTTCTTAGTGAGAAGAACCGTCTCTCACGTCCACCTTCACCCCTGTATTTTCTCCTCTTGGTGCGGTTAATCTTGTCACTGTGGTGGTCCTTTCTTTTAACGGGCCTTGTGGGATACTGGGAGTACGGCAATCCAGGGTAGCAGGTCTCAATGGTAATAGAGTGGATACAGGTATCCAGGGTAACCACCCATTGATTAAAAATTATGCACATTATTGACCCAAGTCGTAATGCATTCAATTATCAAATGCCCCCGAATCCATTTCAGTATGTTAAGAGAGATTGGGAATTATTGTTGACATATTTTGAAAGCATATTGTTAAGTGGGCTACTTTGTTTAAGGAATTCTGTTATAGTCCTCAAATTTACAGATGTTATTTTGCTTAAATCTTGTTCGGTTTTCAACGTGGGCTTTCGCTCAGCTTATCACTGATTTGCATTCAGTACACCTGTACTAGAATGGATACAGGATGTGACATCTCATTTAAGAACACTGTCGGGATGGTGGTCAGGCCGTCAGGGGCATTCCAACCATTTTTTTTTTGGGGGGGGGAGGTAACATTGCTGTCAAAACTCTCTGTTTGCTGAGGCATTGCTAATTTTGTTCAGCTCGCACTTTCACTCACTGGATACCCCCAAATTTCCTTTTACTGCAAATCACGAGGTGGGGGTAAGGGGGACAAATACAAAATCTACTATAACACATATTTTACATTAACATATCATACGTGCCTCATACACACCAGTGCTACATTCAGTCCCCAGCAATAACATCTTATAAAAAAATTGTAATTGCATTCAAATATTTCAAACTACCTCTTTTCCACATCCATCCAATTTTTGCTACAATCACATAATTGTTGACTAACTGCAAAATTTTTGCCAACCACCACTGATAATGGGGGTGTCACACACTGCTAGGGATGGCCCTGCTGGTGGTTGAAAAATTGTCAGAGAAATTCCACAGTTTTTTTGTAATAGTTCTGTGCCCTCGCACACCACTGCCTTTATTATCAAGGCCCACAATAATTTCTATATTTTAAGGTCGTTCAAGTTTAATAGGAAATTCACATGGTTACATATGCTATGTGATGGATGTGTATGTGAGATGATGAGTGATGTGGTGGTGAGAGTGAGTGGCGGATGATTAGTGTGAGTGAGAGTGATGAGGATTAATGAGTGATGAGTGATGATGATAGTGAATGCGGTGAGGGAATGAGTGAGTGCAGTGTTAAGTGGTAAATGTGAATGAGAAGGAGGAAGGAAAGATTGATGTGAGTAATAATTGAACTTTTGGCACGAGTACTAGTACCCTTCACAGTTCTAAATGTAACAAAATTCTATTAATTTTGGCCTAGGGGGGCGGTTTAGGGTATTTCCTAAATAGTGTTAAGGCCATAAGTAAAAAAAATATTAATTTTAAAAACAGGTATATAGGAAACACTTTCAGCTGGTCCCTTGTACTGGATATTGTTTGCACACATAAGCTATGTGCAAATAACCAAGACTCAGTGACCATGAATGACTAATTTGTGTGCATATTCAGTGAAGATTGATTGCCATAGTAATCCCAACATTATTAGATTTAAAATGATCTATAAGTTTCCGTGTTCAGTAGACTGGGTAATGTTTTGCCAATCTTTGCCCCATCACTAAATTTGACATTAAAGGCGTCCTATTTGTTGAAAAAAAAAAACACCAAAAGTTTTTTTTTTTTAAATTTAATTAATTTAGAACATTGTGTTTGTTTGTTTCATTTGCAAAAAGAAACTTCTTCTGTTTCCAATTAATATCATGTCATGGTTCATGTAAAAATGGTGGATTTCAAATCGAAAAGACAGTTTGTAGTGCCTAGTGTAATGTAATTAAGAAATAAGAATCTGAATGAAATTTGAAATGAATGAAAATATTTATTATATTTTGTAATTCGAGGTCTGATTGTTCCCGGTTTATTTATTTATTAACCATTGTATCATTCATTTGATCTGCATGTGTGTGGTTCTTGTACATGATGTGTGACCCTCTTACCTACTATAGTATATTGTTATATCAGCGGTTTTAAAGGACGGAATATTCCACGGTGGATTTTTTGGACATAACAGGATATGAACGCTTTAAGGTGCTAGCTGGGGTGATAGTAAGCATCCAATTGTGATTGTGTTCTGTACTAGTGTCTTCTTGTCTTACATGTCGGGTGTACGTTACCTGACTGATGATGCACCATGGTGCCAGCGTTTGAAGTATGTTATTGACATATATGGGGGTAGCCTAGTGGATAGGGGCAGCCGGCCTTAGCTGACGGAAGGTTTGGCGTGCGATTCCCGCACCGGCGCAGTCCTAGAAAAAATTGTCCTTATAGGATGGGGTTGCCTACGGTGTTTGTTAATTAATTTTGTAAGGCAAATGCTACCACAGCAAACGCCCCAAAAGAGGGCATTGTGGAATGCCTAAATATACTAAAGCATGAAGCTACACAGCATTAGTGTGGACTGTGTGTGGGGTGGGCTTACTCATGTTAAAGGTTTGCTCTGTTTGTAAGGGAATCGGATGATCACTCCAGGGGTACTGTTTCTCGTGAGACATCCTAGACATGGGTCATATTTTAATGAGAAATCCTTAGAAATGGATACACATTTTCCCAAACTGCCCCCCCCCCCCCAAAAAAATGTTAGGAAAGTCCAAAAAATTTTCTTTGGGTTGCCTGCATACAGCCCCAGAAATTTTGAACAAACACCCAAGTATATATTTGAAGCCAAATCCTTAGAAATAAAAGGGGTTACCTTATTTTACACCAAAATGGACCCTTAGATGGGTATAGGGTTGTGCCCCCCTCAGTGCACATTCCCCACACCCAAAACCAACTAGTGAGTACACCACAGTGTTGACCCTACGCTCATCACATGTTGGTATTAAATGGCATAATCGCATTTCACTCACAAAACACCATGCACATTACAACCCATCAGATTGCCACCAAATTGCCTCAACTATAAAAAACTTATAAGCTCTTATTACAGAACATTTTTTGGCATTCTATTAATTCAAGGTGATGTTTCTTTGCTTTCCAATATAAAAGTAATACATTGGAAGGTTACTTTTGGGCAGGTGCTCTATAAATGCAAAAGAGTTAATTTCAACTCTTGTAGAGTGGCTCCAGGGCCCACTCTGCAAAGAAATTCATTACCCCTTAAAGAATACTTTTTGGGTCAATTTTTATCTTGATAAATTAACCAAACTGATATCTTTTTATCATTTGTTATACCAGTATCAAGGCTGTAAATTGAGCCAAAAAGTTTTTTTGAAAGGTGTGAACTTTCACTCTTTTCAGAGTCGGGACCTTTGTTGTAGCCAATCTAAAAGAGTGAAATTCACTCTTTTGCATTTAGAGAGTGTTGCTGGTCCGATAAATTCCTAATTCCCAAAAAGTCTCCTGATGCCCCTGTTATTTTGCTTTAAGAAAGAGGGGGACTGGTAAGTTGAGTTGACAATACTGCATTATCAGTCAGGCCTGTAATGCGGGCGGGTGGGTGGGTGGTGGGGTGAAGGGCATGTGGGGGCACCCCATCCCCAAATTCCACAACAAAAGGTAATTTTTGCTGCATGTTTTTTTGATAAAAAAGGCCCACAAATTTGACAAACAAGATTAGAGAAATTCTTTTTTTGGAACAGATTTGACAAAAACCAAACCAAGAAACGTAAGAAGAAAGTCCACTTTTTGATTGATTAACGTCAAAAAATAAACATTTTTTAGGGGGGGTTTAGGATCCAAAATTTGATGAAAAAAATAAAAATATTAAAAAAAAAAAAGTCAAACTTTTTTATTTTTTTTATCTTTTTTCCTCTTTTTTGATGGTCCCGCACCTCCCCAAATTAAATACTGCATATTGCCTTTGCATAGTTGTTGTGTGTTGTAACTCGCTTAATGCAATGAAACGTAAAAATATGGTAGTCTCATAACTAGGCATAAGGACTACCAATTTGACATATGCAACCCAAATATTGTGATTGCCCATAGATGTTTTATGATAATGAAGTGCATATGCTTGCTATTATAGTACTTTGGGCACCTCAAATCCGGTTACGCTGTTCAGGAAAATCCGCCTATCGTGGGTTATTTTTAGATCCATTGGGCTATTGATTTAGAATGATGTTAGGTTTTAGTGTATATATTTTGTAATGGTTATTAAATGGTATGTACATATATATTGTTATCTTTTTTCCCTTTACCATTTTTTTCTTTATTTCTTAACATTTTTTTCTGTTCTTAGTGTAGAGAAAACCTTCTCTCACGTCCACCTGGCAACCAATGCTATTTTCATCATTTGGGGCGGGTTTTAAATCGTGTCACTTTGTGTCCTGTCTTTTAACAGGGGAATTGTGGGAATACTGGAAAAGACTGGCCATCCAGGGGTTTAGCAGGTCTCAATGGTAATAGAGTGGATACAGGTATCCAGGGTAACCACTCATTGATTAAAAAATTGATGCCACATATTGACCCAAGGCAGAAGTAAAAATGCATTCAATTATCAGGCCCCCCGAATCCATTTCAGTATTTTAAGAGAGATTGGGAATATTGTTGACATATTTTGAAAGCAGAGTGTTAAGTGTGGATACTTTGTAAAGGAATTATGTTATAGTCCTCCAAAATTACAAGGATTGTATTTGCTTAAATCGTTCGGTTTCAAAGTGGGCTTTCTATTCAGCTTTATAAATGATTTGCATTAAGTACCCTGTGTGTAGTAGAATGGATACAGGTGTTGAACATCTCATTTGAAAAACAACAGCTGTCGGGAGGGCTGGTCAGGCCGTCGGGCATTCCAGACCATTTTTTTTGGGGGGGAGTATACATTGCTGTACATAAACTCTCTTTTTGCTTGTGCAATGCTAATTTTTCAGTCGCTACTTCAGCTCACTGGATACACCCAAATTCTTTTAAGGAAAATCACGAGGGTTTGATGGGGGTGGGTAGTTGTGTTGTGATCAAAAATAAAAATCTACTATAATCAATCTTTACATTAACATATCATACGTGCCTCATACAGCATACATTGATACATTCAGTCCAGCGCATACATCTTAGAAAAAAAATTGTAATTGACATTCAAAATAATATTCAAACTACATCTTTCCACACATTCCATACCAATTTGGCTACCAAGCAAAAAATTTATTTGTTGACTAATCGCAAATTGGGCATTTCTCACAAATAACCACTGATAATGGGTTGCTCGGTTGTCACACATTGTAGGGATGGTCCCTGTCTTGGTTTTGGTTTTGGTTGAAAAATTGTCAAAGAGATTAAAATTCACCAGTTTGGTGTCATCGTTCTGTGCTCCGCGCACACAAGCCGGCACTTTTAATCAAGGACCACCAATAAGTTTTCATATTTCAGGTGTCAAGTTTAATAACAATTCACATGGTTAATATGCTATGTGAGGGGTGGTCTTGGATTGGTCGGATACCCATGTCATGCCCAAAAAGATGGGACAAGTTGCCAATGTTTGGGACTATATCGCTTTTAAGGGGTATCCATAATAACATTCTAATAATCTAAGTTCTAGTCAGCTGTGCTATGGGGTAGCATAAGAAGTTGTGATGTGTTAAAAATGATACAAAATTAGGAAAAATAACATTACGGCCTCATACCAAAATATTTATTGTGATTCACGTCCCCGCCTTCTTCCGATGGATTTAGTGCCGCAAGTCAATCTTTTTTTTTTGTTTTTTTTGATTAAAAAAACCTGCCGAACAATTAGCAGGTTTAGTGTGTTTTTCAGTCATGATATTGTGATTTTTTCGTGTTTTCTGATGTTTCAGACTTTTCTTTGTTTGTCGCTTGTGACAGAAATCGTTAGTAGAATGTTACCACATCGGTTGCAGTACATGTTGTACATCTAGTCATCATACCCACGTGCATAGAAAACTACGTACGCAAATAACACATGATGGATTGATTAAAATCTGGTATGATTTTGGACTATTAATTAAGTTTCTTCTGATGTCATGTATGAATTGTGGCATGGGGTTACAACGTTCTGCGAGCAAAAAGTTTCAAAGGTACTTTATCGTCATTGTTGGAATCCTGTTCCTGATGTTTTTACATCTTTATTTTTTTAAAATAGTTGTTTGTTAGTGTATGTTTATATCAATTATGAGTGAATGCGACGGTGCGATTGTTCTGACGTATACAAGTTTTGCTGTCACATTTTGGATTGTGACAGACAGGAGCAGAATTCGGCACCTTTCTTCATTTATAGTTCGAAGCTAAGACTTCAATTCAAGAGTATTTTAAAATCAATTCTATATGGAGCTTTGTTGGTTTTAGTAAGAGATTTTGTAGTTTTTTCTGTAGTGGACATGAAATCATGGGCTGGATGCATTGGGCCTGGGGACAGTGAAGTGTCAATTTTCATAATGATTTTTTAGAAAGCAGGGGTGGGGGCGTGGGGTGCTATGCCAGTTTCTATGGGCAAAAATGATCTGGTGAATGGGTTGCATTTTTTTTTGACATAGCGTAAGCATCCATAAATTACTCCCACCAAAACTTTAGTTCGATGCCCTTTGGAGTGTGATATCAATCAACTCAATCTAAATTTATTAAAAAATATGTGAGAAATATTTTGAAAGAAAAGACAACAATATTAAAATTGTGCATAAATAACCACAAGACATTGTTTCAATTGACATTTTACTAGTATTAGCTATGTCGGCAACTGCTTTTTATGTAATTGCATCCAGTTCATTGTCGGTCTCAAAAATATAAAAAAAAAAATCAGTCTTTCCATCCCTCGTCAAATCTTGAAAATCCTACGGACGTTGAATCAACAATATTTTTTATGGGGCCTAATCATCCTTAGTTATTACAATGCCAAGTTCATAGGTTATTTAAGAGTTGATAAAGGTCATTAATTTGAGTTGTGTTGTTTGGATCTGTCTCTTGTTGGCATATTATGTCAACAACCACTCTTCTATCTAGACTACCAAAAAAAAATGACGCATTTGCCTGTCTGGTCAGCTAGGTCCTGAACAAAAATAAAATGTTGTTCCCGCCCCCCCCCCTCGGGATACATTGCTTGAAAAATTTTGGTCGGACGGATAGGTGGAAGGATGAAAAAGTCTTGTCCGTAATTCGATAAGGAAGATGCCATTTTCCCCCAAGGCATAATTGATTTCTGGACACTAAAATGTATATGTGATGGTTCGGGTTTCAAGTTACTGGAAACCAGATTTTATTTTTACTTGGCCCTATGCTATTTGTTTATGCTTTAGGACATATGGTGCGGATTTTATTTGGTATGAAGGTAGGATTTTTTTTCTGGGGCGGACAGTTCTGCGCGTTTGTTATTCAGGTGTTCAGAGGTGACACAAAAGGTGAAAGGTCATCTAGATTTGGTAAATTTTCACAGACAGCCCGTCGGTCTGTCGTCCGTCCATCCAGTATTGAATTCATCTGTGATCAGGACTATATTAGGTCTGTGTAAAATACATGTAAAATGTGATGTTTTATTCATGACAATCTTAGATGTATGAGATTGTTAACAATCACCATAGTCGTGTTCCCAATACTCCTGCAGTTTAGTTTTTAGCAAAGTTGGGATCTAATGTGACATCATTTAATTTGGTATTTGTTTTTAGTTCCGCGGGCTTTCAACATGGGGATATGTTTTAATGAGAGCCAATATGTCCATCAACACGTCCTAAATCTGTTGTCCATTGTCCTGCGGTGATGGCAAGGCAGCTAGGGGGAACGAAACAATCTTTTGCTGATTTTGAAAGTAATATCATCAATAAACACATTTATTGATTATCCAATCCTTCCTATTTAATGTGTGTAACAGTTGCTTTATCAGTTGTGCGATTTTGTCGGGGCAGAAAAATCAAATCGGCAATGGTGTTTTTATACTGATTCACGTAAATAAAGCATGTTGGTTTTTTAGTGCATATCAGAATTGTTTGGCCCCATAACGTGTACAGGAAGTAATTTATAAATTATCAAAATGTGATGGTATTTAGTCTTACTCTTTATTTTATTGCCAAAGTTTCGTTGAAAAAGTCCTTCGGGTGGATGGATTGGGGGAAGTGTTTTTCATATTTGTGGTGGAGAATAGAAATTGTGTGCGTCAAAAGAATTTTTTTGCTGCTATCTTAAACAACTCCCCCCATGATTTTCCTTTTTTCACGCACTAAAAAATCATGAAATGTTTATTAAAAGAAAATAAGCATAGAAGTAAGGATTTTTATGTGCTAGTAATATAATTTTTTTTAAAAATTAAAAAATTCCAACGGCAAAGTGGTTTTCCAGTGCAACCCTCTTATGCACAGTGGAGTGGCAGAAGACCGTATGCACTTAAGTGCTAACAGCGATTTGGCATAAACAGGGGTCCATAAATGTGAAAATTCTGATTTTTTTTGCATGATGTAGTAGAATATCCACCAACTGAAAGGATTAAGCTGAGAAACAATTTCTTTGGTGTTATTAAAAATGATAATTATCTATAGGAGCAAATAGAAATTCGGTATGTTTTATAAATATAAGCATATAAAATCACCTTTTGTTTCACTTTAAAAACATTCTGTACCAACATACAAGAAAGAAATGTTTGAGTTGTTAAATCTTTTATGAATAATCTGATAAGATGACACATTACACATGGTGTTTCAAAAGCTGTTGTGCCACCTTAAAGGTATTTAAAATAGAGTGGTCAGAAATTATATGGCGTCACTTGTTAGATAAGCACCACGGTGCACACACGCGCCTGTCTACTTTTGATATGACATTTCCAGATAGGTCGAGCGTAGTTGCATTGGTATCATTCAAGACGGCATGTTAAGACTTGTGCGATTTTTTTTTCAGAAATAATCTCTATTTCTGTCATGGGCAAATGAGCGTCGCCAGTGCACGAGTCCTTCAGGTGACTTCTAAGGCTTTAATGCTTTAACATTACCACCCGAGAAATGAAACACAGGAAGCATTATTGCATATGAATGTGGCAACATATTTGCCAGGGAGTAGTTCTATTTATTTCCAATTCTAAATCAGACTCTCTATTTATTTCAATATTCCCCACTCAATAGTATTTCAAATATGTATCCAAATCAGTTTTGTCCAATTCCAAATCAAACTTCCTTATTTATTTACAAATCCAATCAAAGTTTTCATATATATTGTATCCAATTTATGTAGTTCTTTCCAATGCCAAAACAACAGCGGACCAGCAATTATAATTAACAACCAATTGGGCTCCATCCTCAGCAATTTGAATCAAGATTGGTAAAGCGTGTATAGGAAACAGGCCTAACTCACATTCGAAGTTCCTGCTATAATCTAATGCACACTGCGACTATTAAATACTAAGCCGGTGTGTTCCTACCCCAAGCAATGCCAAAGAAGGGTACCGATTAATAATATAAACCTAATATTCACATTGAAGTCCAAATTATGATCCTGAATGAAATAAAAGATTTACAAATGTTTTGCTAGAGGAAATGGGACATATCCAAGCCTACCACTTAAGTCACCACATACAATTTCATTATAATATATGCTTCATTAAAGTTCAATTCCTAAGAGGTTCAGATCAGTTAAAATGACCCAATTTCTTAAATATTCCGCACAAAACAAAGATTCTACATAATCGTAAGATAAAACAGCCTCCCAAAATTCTAATTACAAATACACAAGTTAATAAGTATAAAAAAGCATAGGCAAGATACCAATAACCCATAAAACCTAAACTGAGGAGTAAAGACTTCTGCTGAGTTCTACCACACACATGGGAGGAGGGAGGGAGGGAAATTTTGATAATTGTTCCACAAGCAAAGAAGGGCGACTAGACTCCCCGGGGCAAATAGCGAAGTGACCATTTCAAGGAAAGCCGGTCAGCTTTCCCGAAAAATACAACACCTGATTGGTTGTGGAAACAAAGGGTGAAGGACGAATGGTTCCCAACAAACGGTAACCGGGCAACACAAAAGGGACAGAAATCATTTCCTGGTGTTTAAATCAGTTATTGCGTTATGCAATCAACCTTAATACCACCCGAGAAATGAAACCAACAGGAAGCAATGCAGATTGCATGTGGCACATATTTTGCCAGGAGTTAGTCCCTATTGTAGTTCCAATTCCAAATCAAACCTCCATATATTGCCAAATCCAAATCAAGTATTTCATAATATTTAGGTACCAAAGGCCAGTTTCTTTCCAAATTCCAATATCATGATACTACCTATTTTTTTCCAAATCCAAATCCAAGGTATTCTATTTATATTTATGTAGTCCAAATTCTAGTTTCTTTCCAATTCCATAAAACAATCAGCGATATCAGCCAATATACCAAAACACCACTGAGGCTCCTCAACTCATCAGTGATTTGCAAAAGAAGGTACCGCGGAAGTCTTTATGATAATCTTAAGGTCCTAACTATGACACAGTGATGAAGTTCCTGTTATAATCTAATGCCCACTGCGACTATTAATATACAAGCCGGTCTGTTTCTTACCCCCAGCAAATTGACCAAGAATGGGTACGATCCAAGAATAAACCTAACTTCACACTTGAAATCCCAATTAGATCCTTATGAAATACATAGATTTACAACTTAGTTTTTTGCTAGAGGAAATCTGACCTATCCACTGGTCTATTCAACTAATGTTTACCATCCAATTTTCCTTTTATACATTATTGCTTAAAGTTCAATTTATAGAAGGTTCAGATCCATTAAATGATCTCCCCAAAGGTTCTTAAATTCCGCCAAAGAAAATCATCACCCGAGAATGGCCAAAACTTCCCCCTCCCCCTTTGTATAGTACACACGAAGCAATGAATGGGATGCTTATGGTGCTTAAGTTAAATAGGCAAAGCACCACAAGCAAAATTTTGACAGAGGATTCATACGAGCACCAAATGAGCATAACAGACACTATAGCCTACTTGCATTGAGTTTATGAGTTATGGGAATGACTATCCCGCCACCGAGTCAGTTTAATGCTTGGTCATTGAAGGAGCAGCTGTCTTTCTTCAATTACCAATTAGAGGTTTCATTCATTACCATGAAGCTTGTGCATCATGTGACTAATTAAAAGGGTCACCTACTACATTTAACAATTAGGGTCAATCACTCTGTTTATGAATATTTAGAAATGGGGACTTCCATTGTCAGATCATTAACGTGGTCTAGTATTTTCATTTACCAATTCTAGGGTCATTCATCTTGTATGAATTAGAAGTATTGATTCCATTGTCTATGAATAAAAGGGTCATTGCTTTCATTTACCTATTATAGGGTCATTCCTCATTTTTGACCCAATGCTCGGGTCATCCTTCATTACCAAGTTTATAACGAGTCATTCCTTCATTTTACCAATTTAAAGGGCATTCTGTCATTTACCAATTAAAGGGTCATACACATTTACCAATTAAGTGTCATTACTTTTTTATGGAATTTAGAAGTGATTCAATGTCTATGAATTATTAAAGGGTCTTTCTTCTTTACCAATTTTTTAAGGGTCATCGTATTTACCCATTATAGGGTCATTCCTTCATTTACCAATTAAAGGCGTCATTCCTGGTTCCTTTACCACTTAATTAAAGGGGGTCTTAGTAATGTACCATTAAAGGGGTCATCCATTTTACCAATTAAGGGTCATTCCGTCTTTTATGAATGAGAAGGTTGATTCCATGTAATTGTCTATGAATTAAAGGGTCTTCATTTCCCCCAATTTTAAAGTGGTTCTATTCCTTCAGTTTACCAATATTAAGGGTTCATCCTTCATTTACCAATTAAAGGGTCAACATACCAATAGGGTTATTCCGTCATTTAGAATTAAAGGTCTTCCATTATTTATATGGAATTAAAGGGTCTATCCTTCATACCAATTAAAGGGTCATTCTTTTTTTTTTTTTTTTTTTTTTTTAATTACCAATTTTTGTTAAATGTCAAAAGTTACTAATTAAAGGTCACATTCATTAAGGAATCATTCTTTTCCTATTAAAGGTTCATTCCTCATTTACCAATTCATTTACGAACTAAAGTGCCATTCATCCATTACAAATTTAAAGGCATTCAGCGTTTACAATTTAAAGGCTTACTGATCATAATTTAAATGGGCCATTGGATGATTCAAATCAAAGGGCCCATTCAGTTTACCAATGAATTACCCATAAAGTATAAAGCCTGCAGTTACGGTGCAGGCTTTGGCTAGACCATGTAAAAGCTGTAGTTAAAATAACAATGGTACAAAAATCAATAAATAACATATTTTACCCTTCGTTTTTCATTGACTTCTTGACAATTTGACCTCAAGGGTTCATTTGCTCTCTTGGGAAAAGGAAAAAACTTGAGTGAAAATTACTGATGTATATACATATTACACAGCTAATAAATCCTCGCCCGGTGTTAACCAAGACCTTTAAGCTCTCCCTGTGTAATCTTAAGCTTTGACTCCAAGGTTTCTACAACCACTGTAAATCTTGCTGCTTCCTTCATGTCGTTCCTGTAAAAATGGGCGAGATGAAAAACATTTTCTCCTCAGTGGAACTCTCAGACCGTAAAGATAACAATTCTGATGAAGTCATCATATCTCCTACCCAATCAATCATGAAAGTAGTGGTGTCGTATCCCCAAAAGTTTAATTATAGCGAACTGTGACTCCCCAGACTAAGCATGCACTGTGGTCCTGGAGTGGGTCAGAGAACTTTTTCAGTCAGGTGTTCCCTGTAAGAATACGGTTTAAAATTGGTTTGTCGGATCAAAATATATACATTATAATGAAGACCTTTTGTGTGTATATTCCTACAGCTTTTAGATTTAATACCCTTATAGAACATGCATTGCAACCCCAAGATTCGCCATTGTTAGTTTTAAGGGTATACTTAGGCGAGGGTCAACAAAAAAAAAACACTCTTGCAGTGGGGGCTGGACCTTACTCGTTTCTCACGTTATTACTGGTGTGAATCCTAAGAGATCTCAGATTGTTAAATTAATGCATTTCTGTTCTACTTGAAAACACTCTTCATCTGTGTTGATCATTCATGAGAATATTTATTTTTCTTAATTACGTGAGCAACAAAATAGTAATTGTCCTAAAAATCCATATTCTGCTATCTACTGAAGATTCTTAGATAGCGCTCACCAAAAAAAACATTTGTTTCCATTGCTTAAGAATATATCAGAAATAAAATAACTTACTCTTTGCTCCTTATAGCACCTGGCCTTGAGAAGGGAAAGGAGGGGGTATTCGGGGAGGGGGTTACTGGGGAGGGGGTTGGTTTGGTTAATCGGGGGGGGGGGGGGGCTGTTGTAAGCATGTCACACAAAGTCCTATTATAGCTGACAAAAAGCCTTTCAAGCCTTAATTGTATCACAAATAGCTTCACTTTTAATGGAAAAAGAAAGAAGATGCCATCATTGGTCAAAACCCGGCCTTGTAAATCACAAAAGTTGTCTGGCTTCCCTTTTATCCATTATTGGGCTATTCTTATCGGATAAAACATTGCGCAAGCACAAGACTGATGAATTTTTGCACCTGAGACTCGGCATTTTTACATTCGTTAAAAACCAAAGCCAGCTAGAGTGTTTTACAGCTCATTCACACTTACTTTATCTTGCCTCTCGAGCAGTTCTCCGCGATGACCCCCCCCCCCCCTGCATAGACAACAATAGGCAGGGGGACTGCTTTAGTATCCCCATGTTTTTGAAACAAGTTGACAAGATCAAATTGACTTACCGAAGTTAGGTGGAGTACGAACTATTTTCGCTGTCGCTATACACAGTCGGTTTAAGGTTTCACCACTAAATGCTGCCCCATTAGTTACTGTACAAACTGGGCGAGATGGAAAAAAGTCATTTCTCCTCACTGGAACATTCTCAGACCTTAAAGCTAAAGTCTGCTTAAGTTCATCATATCTCTACCACTCAATCATGAAATGAGGGGTTATCCCCATAAATTCAAAGCGATGGACTGGCAAGACTAGCATGCACTGTGGATAATCGGAGGTCACAGCACTTTTCAGTCAGGTGTTCCTGTAAATACGGTAAAATTTGGTTTTGTGGCAAATTAACATATCATGACAACGTTTTTTTTGATATTCCTACAGATTTTATATTAAGATGATTAGCAACAATGATTGGCAACCCAGATCTCGCCTTTCTATCAGTGTTACGGGTATACCTTAGGCGAGGGTCACCAAAAGAAAAAAACCTCATTTGCATGGGGGCTGGACTTACGCGTTTTATCACGTTTATGTACTGGTGTGAATCCCCAAGGGACTATCCCGACACCTAGTAGTTTTAAACTTGGTATTTGAGGAGCAACATGTTTCCTGTTATTAATACATACCTTAGGGACAAATGATCACAGTCTCAATGAGAGAATCTAAGCAGAATCAATCCTAAAGCAACAGTGCAATTAGAGAGAAGCTATTTGCTTCTCAGATTACAAATTGAATTAAATTGATTAACGATCAAAATTACCCAAAACACACAGGTAACCCAGATCTGTGTCCTTTGACCTACTACACTTTGCATATCCGCCACTAGCATTTAGTGTTGGTATGTGGGAAGCCAACAGGTGTAATTTTATATAATCTTATATCACCTTGGGGACCAAAGGACGCAGTTAGCCTCAGGGAAGATACTATTAGCCGACATCAATCCCCTCCAGCAATGTACAATTGAGGAAGCTATTTGTTTTTTTCCTCAGAGACATACATGAATTTAAATGCTTAGATCGTAAATTCCCAAAACACACTGGTGTAACCCAGGGACCTGTGTGTACTCTGGAGCTACTCAATGACGTTCCCGCCACCTAGCGTTTAGTGTGGTAGTTGAGGAGCCACACGTGCAAATTTAATATATATATTACCTAGTGCCACAAATGCCTCAGCAGCCTCAGTAAATATATTAAGCCTTATCAATCCCTAACAGCAATGTGCAAATTAGAGAAGCGAGTGTCAGAGTACATACATGAATCATCGTCTCAATGTCAATTCCTAAAGACCGAAATGACCCATAACAGCAATAACAGGCTAATCTAAGGAACTGATGTTTACCGTATTTAAAATTACACCAAAGTTGCCTACAGTTTATGTCCTATTGATAGCTGTTGAATTCATAGGGTGTGGCATAAACCAAGATTCCTTATTTTGCCTACCCATCTCACCAAAAAAAGGCCAGTTGCCCTTTACAACTACTTCCCTGCAAAACTTACCAAACCCCACACTAAAATTCGTCAACTGAAAATAAATTCAGATCCTCAGCACCCAACCAAAAAGTCTGGTAATAAAAACCGTACATAGCACCTTAACCTACAGCCACTAGTTTAACCAATCTACAATTTCTTTGTTATCCGCATGTGAATTGGAAATTGTATTGGTGGCGTAAAATTAATAAAGGGATTGCCTAGTCCAAAGCCTACTGATTGCGAATGCAACACAAAGACTTAAGAGGTGAAATTCCCTGCTCCACAAAGCTAAGATTTAATTAGTCCACCACATTATGAATTACTCTCAAAGGATGAAATCATTTTGTTACAGAATTTGAAACCGACCGTAATTAAACAAATTTTGTTTTAAAGGTGAAACTATGAAAAAAACATACGGCTTAACCGTGGTAGCCATGGCCAACCATGCTCGCACACTCTCAAAACAGCATTAATTGCAACAATTAGTGTAATGTTATTGAATTTACGACCACTTTTATTCCCCCACTG
This sequence comes from Ophioderma brevispina, assembly GCA_023653785.1. Taxonomy (NCBI): domain Eukaryota; kingdom Metazoa; phylum Echinodermata; class Ophiuroidea; order Amphilepidida; family Ophiodermatidae; genus Ophioderma; species Ophioderma brevispina. Next base: position 10,141 of record JAMKCH010038665.1, on the reverse strand, counting down.
ATCCTCTCTTACATCTTCCAGATTCATTGGGAAGGGTATTTATCTCACTCAATCTTATTCAACCCACGTTAGGCATGCCCCACAATGTTAACGCCTGGGTTTAAATACAAAGCCTGATTTTCCAAGCAAGTGGTTTAACACTATGAAAATGTAAAAATATTTTCCCTCAATATCTACTTTTAAAATCAACGTACTCATTATTACCCCTTATTAACAAACATGTTTGCAATATTAGGCTTAAACAAACGAAATTGTGAAGGTCTGTGGGGGAATGTGACAAACGATGGCCAACACCATAGGAATAGACCATCCCAACCTGCCGTGCGTACATGGTTGGCAATCATGATTTTGGACTGTAAGTAAACTGGTGAATGTCGACACAAAATTCATGATATATATTAAATCCATCTTAGACGAACCATACGATTTGTCTCACTTTTGAAACTACAGCCAAACCCACATATTTAAATTAAAGCGCGTTCAATGGGTAGGTTCTTCCCGCACAATGTGTTAGACAAACAATGAGTGATTGCCATTATAAAACCCCCTCCCTTTTTTTGAGCAAATCAACCTTTAGGGGACATACCATAAACCTTAGTAGCACCAGAATGAGCTACCCTGAAACTCCCCGGTTGAGTCATTAATGCCTGGATTCACGAAATCAACCAAGACTCTAAACGGTAATAATAACAGACACCACCGTTCATAATTGAGAATGCTTAGGATTAGTCTCATGCATATCCATAATATGTGATTTTAAGCTAATGCCCAGTTGCTCAACTGCAACATATGTGTAGCTGTTAATATGGTTTATCTATGCCCTAGAAACTTCCCCGAATTTGTCAACTTATCCGAATTATTAACGTTCATACAACCTCCTGTATTGAAAGAATATTGCACACCTGGGCCAACCCAATTAACAGGATCCCCACTGCAATAAATTGATTAGAAGCTTACAATACAAAGCATCCAAGCGTTTATTTGTCAGACGTGTCCAAAGTGCACGCACTCCGCACGAAAGTTTTTCAGACAAAACATATATATACCATTTGGCATTCCTGGCCCTTGAACTGAGTAATGTTGAGTGACATGAGCCTCCTAAACCACCCCAATTTCTATCTTCTTTTTAGTTTGTTTTTGCAGATTACGTGACGCATGATTCACTCGGTCCCATGTGTGTTTATAACATCCACTGTACCACAATTAACGAATATTATTGTGCATGTTGAAGCCGCGTAACGGGCTGGAAGAACTTATTAATTTAACATGCTGTACTTTTAGATGCCAAAACATTCTCCACCCATGTAATTTAACCAAACCAGGAAACGTAAACCTGCTCATCTATGTCCTAATAATGCAAAAACACACAGCCCAACTTTAGTAGCCCACTAGTAATTTGGTTGCACAGTTGTCAAACTGCCAGAAATTATAAACTAGTCGATTTTTACAAAAACTGATAACTCCGATGCGTGACCCTTTGGAAAAGCAACCTACCTTAATAGTTATATTCATTAGAGTTTTAAATATAAATTTTTAGCTCAAATGCAATCTTACCTTTGTACCATTTTACTTTATGTCTTATGATTTTTTGTGCAACCTGTATTTGATATTACTTGTCTAGTTCCTGATAGTTTCGATTGTTCGCACAACACTTGTAGTATTTCGGCGAAAAAATGTGCAACTCACTCCGTACTGAATTCAACTTCAAGTCGATCAGTATCACACTTCTGCTCTGTCCAAGTCTGTCTCAGAACAAAAACATGTGAACAACATTCGTAACACTTGCTTACGTTTTCCACTCCAAGACCAACTATTCAGAACTAGAATTGCATGTAGTACACCGAGCCGTAATAAGGTAAACGATGCGTTTTGTACTACTCGGTTGTTTCGAGAACGCAATGCACACGATCGTAATAGCAGGAGGGCCAGACATGGCTGATCATTAACGAATGATTACATTTATTTTTTGCCTTGACAATCTACGACTCGCACTTCCCAAGGTCCTTTTGTCTCGTTCATCATCGGGAAAAATATCGGCTTAATATAATTAGAAACCCAGTAAATTGCCCGACCCCTATTGACCTACAGAAATATCAAACTCCTCCCGATGCAAAAATCTGAAGCTTCATCGTGCTTCGAGTTTCGCAGGCCTGGTTGCCGATTATATTTATCCGTCCCAACACGCGTTGAAAACAAAATAGAAACCCAGTAAATTTCCGACTGAACGGAAATATTCCAAAATTCTATCAAGGCAAAAAACTATGGCTCTGTCAGCGGATTTCCCTGACTCTAACAACTAACAGTACATCATCCCGTCCCACACGAATAGGGTACATAAAACAACAAAGTCACTATATCTAGAAAACAGTGAAATTTGCGACGGAAACGGTGGAAATTCCATTGTTCTATCAAGATCAAAATACGATGCCTCGCAACACACACAATTATTGAGTAAAATTTATAATTGTCCACAAAGCAACAGAAGGGCGGGACCAGACTCCCGGTGGCAAATTAGCGAATTTTGAGTGACCATTTCACGAAGCGGTCAGCTCCCCTGAAAAATAAAACACCTCGTATTGGTTGTGGATAGACACAAGGGTGAAGGACGACTGGCTCCCATCCAAACGTGTAAAAATTCCGGCAACCCCATATAGGGATCAGGAATCATTTCCTGGTGTTAATTAAATAAGTTTGGAGTTAGGCAATAAACTTAATTAAGGGTTTCAGCTCATTGTAAATGGGTTTCAAACAACAGGGACATGCTTTTTTTTACCTATGATGTAACAACTGGAGTCTTTGTCATTTGGTACTTGCAACGTTACCTGTAGACACAGTGGTTGTCCAAATTTGTGATGATGTGATCGGTCATGGGTTGACGAGCAAATTTCTGGCAGGAGAATTTGGTGTGATTTTGTAAAATGGGAAAAGTTGGGTCAAATTTGACCCATCCTTGGGTGTTGTTAAAGGGTTGCTTGGAAAAGAGATGAGTTTGAGCGGCACCCAAATATTTTGTGTTCATAATACACTTTCATATAGAGTTGACATCTCCAATATGATTCGTACCTGGGATTGGGGTCGTTATAAAATTTTTTCTTTGTTAAAAGAGAGAAAAAAGGGATTTTGATTGCTTATATTTCAATATAAAACAGGCTGACGGAATTTTGTTTTGCTGCCTATCGAATTTAGAAAATTTCAAAAGTTTTTGTTACCAAAGAAAACATTTCTCCGATTAATTCCTTTCAGCTGGGGATATTTTTTTGATGGAAAGCATTACATCAAGGGCAAAATAATCAGTACTTCAATGTTTGGTTGGGACACCTTGTATGTGAAAATCTCTCGTCTTGCACCTGTAAATCACATTGTTTTTTATTTTGATGGTGATCAAGCAAAGATAATTCAAAAAGTTGCAAAGTTTTTTGAGAAGTAGTCCAAAATACAGACAGAAGTGAAATATGACATGACTTTGAAAAGTGGAAAAGTGCTAAGTCTTTCACATAAAAAAATAGAGTCCGTTGTGAAGTGTTGCAAAATTTTCTTAAAAAGTTAATTTTGCATTCTAAAATTCTTACCCCAGGAATCTAACTTTAGACGGGTTTAAACCAGGGTTTATACCAGGGTTAGTCCGTCATGAATGGACCTTTTTTTCTTAAAACTTATTACTCTAATAAGTGTTTTGCTTGTAACGGATGAGAAAAGTTCTCATGGATGGGCGTTATTACTCGTTTTCCCACACCATGAGGAATTTTCTCATTCTCCGTTTTATTCATTAACTCTCTATGTTATGATATTTGAAAGGAAATGAAATTAATGGTGGTTCCCTGCTTGTAGGATTACACTGGTTTAAACCCAGGTCTATAGGTAGTCTCCTTTTCAGAATTACCCACATAGATGGTCGTTGAGGTGAAAATTTTCAAAATTTCCAAAAAATATGGTCTTTTCGGGTGGGGGGACCCCTCGGTAAAGTACAAAAAAATGTCGAGATTTTGCGCCGTGACAACGAGTGTGGAAAAATGGGGGATCTAAACAGCCTTACAGTACGCAAGTTCCTCCAAAGTGGATACCGTGCCCAACACGCCTTTTACCTTCGTACCCTTTCAACTCTACAACCAACTGCATGTTAGTCCAAATCATTTGACGACTAGAATTCTATTTACTAATGTGTAGTTAGAGGCAAAAAGGACAACCTCATCTGCACAGTGCAGGTGTTAGATTGACAGGTTATAACAGTAATAAGAACACCACTGACAAATGGCAAGCTATTGCAGATGGGCCTGTTTACATTTAACACATCAATATCTAAACATTGCTTGCATTCTATAAATTACTACTTTGTTTTTTAATTAATACCAAAATGACTTTAGTTGTCAAATTAGACTACAAGGATGGTTGGTGCAAGTTTTGACCTAATGGGGCATCAAATTGACTCACCTATTTTTAAGTTACAGTGACCTTTCATGCAACAAAAAGCTGTTTGTTAAAAATTTCTCGACGGTGAATAATATCCTCAGAAACCTAATTTGTAAGAAACTACCCACCAATTTACAAACATGCAACAGGTTTAAAAAGTGTCAATGAGAACTAAAGAGTCTGACAAATCTGCGGAAATGATGCCTACAGTAATTTACATATTGTCTTGCACTTGAGTGGCCACAACCAAAATAACTAGATGATATATTAAACATTAATTGAAATGTTGGTGGTACTTAGGTGGGCTGCTCTAAAGTAGTAGGGGCATTGCAAAGTGTTTTAATCAATTTCAAGTACACTTATTAAATGTCAAAAGTCTCTTCAGGAATCTTGACAAAAAAACCATACAAAAGGATAAGCTGCTTACTTCCATACATGTACCTATGACAACATATAATCATGCAAGGGCAGGCGGTCTTAAGTGCCAATAGCTGCCATTTTTCAGGAATTCCCATCAAACGGTACTTGATGCCAAGTTTTTGGTAATGGCTCTTGAAATGGGGTCGTCAGGACAAACACAGTTGTCCCCAGAATCAGTTCAAGAGCCTGACTCAAGGAAAGATTAATTGAGTTAGCGTTCATACATGGTAGCATACAGGTGTATCACATGGCAGCTATTACAACTTATGACCTTGCATGTATTGTTTTTGTTATTGTTAATACAGCATAGCTGTAACAAAGGGGGTGAAAGCATTCAAAACAGTCGTCCGTGCTATGGGCGCTGAAATTGTGAAATTGCACGGAATAAGTACATTTGGGTGCTGTATACAAACATAATGTTCAATTACGATACAAACAATCCGCCAACCAAATATCAGGTGTGGATTGTGGGGTGCTATGGGTGGTTACATATTGTCCTACCCATGGCCACTCACCGAATGAAATGACACGTCAGTGTCTTGATTTAAATAAACAGCCTCAATGAATACATCTTTACCTAAGCGCGCATTGCTTATGAGAAAAAAGAGGATCTGCGCACATATCAGGGTACACTATTATTACACCTGGCCAGCCTCTAACACCAAAATAATTGGTATCACTACGATTTAGTGTATATGCAAAAGCGGCACCCACAGTTGTGGGAAGATGCGTGTCTACTCGTTGTGTTCTAGAACTTAGCAATAGCACTACAATAGCATAGGGCCAGAAAATGGATGATCAAAACGAAGATACATTTATTTGCCTTTACAAAACTCCATCCCGACTCGCACCTTCCCACATGTTCCTTGTGTCTGTTCCATCACGAAAAATAGGCTTAAATATAATTAGAAACCCATGTAAAATGCCGACTGACTCAGAAATATTCTAAATTCTATCGATCAAAATCGGAAGCTTCACTCCTTGCTTCCGACGACGTTTCGCAGGCCTGGTTTGGTCAGATTATATTACTGACTACTCCGTCCCAACACGTGTTTATAACACAATAGAAACCCAGTAAATAGCCGACTGCACGTAACTATTCCAAATCCTATCAGGCAAAAATACTATGGCTTCTGTCAGCGGCTTCCATGGACTCTCACAATCTAACAGTACATCATCTCCGTTCCCACACGAATATGGCGTAATACAACACAAATTCCACTATAGAACACCTTTTGTCGACTGAAACGGGAAATTCCAAATTCTATCAAGACAAAATAACTATTCCTCGCCCACACAACCAATTACAGTTAAAATTTATCAATTGTCCCCACGCACAGAAGCGGCGACTATACTCCCGGTGGCAAATAGCAAGTGACCATTTCCCCATAAAGCGTTCAAGCTTCCCCGAAAAATACAACACCCTGATTGGTTGGGGAAGACAAGAGGGTGAAGGAGACGAATGGTTCCATACAAACGGTAACCTGAGCCAACCCAAAAGGGATCAGAACAATATTTTCCGGTGTTAAATCAGTTTATTGCGTTATCAATAAACTTAATTAGGGGTTCAAGCTCCTGTAAATGGTTTTTCAAACACAGGTAATGCTTTTTACATATGAGGTTAACAAAACTTGACCTTTTGTCATTTGTGTCTTCCACGTTACCTAGACACCCAGTTGGGGCACTGATGCATGTGATCGGATCCTGTGAGAGCAAAGTTACGGCAGGAGAATTTGTGTGATTTTGTTACACTGTTAAAATGTTGGGTCAAATTTGACCAGCTTGGTGTTGTTCAAGTTGCAACTAGAGATTTTGAGGCACCCAATATTGTGGTCAGAATAGCATTTCATATAATTTTACACTCAATAGTTTCTTACCTTGTATTTGGGCTACAAAAATGTCTTAAAAGAGAGGAAAAAAGGATTTTGGATTTGCTATATTTTTCCATATAAAACAGGCTGAATTTTGTTTTTGCTCCTAGAACTAACTTAGAAATTTCAAAATTTTTGTACCAAAGAAACCTTCTCATCTTAATCTTTCAGATGGGGATATTTTGTATGGCAAATCATTAACATCAGGGAAAAAATTCAGTACTTTCCAATTTTTTTTTGGGCACCTGATATGTGGAAATCTCTCGTTGCACCTTTAAATTCAATTGTGAGGTGATCAGCAAGATAAATCAAAAGTCCGGCAAAGTTTTTGAGAATATTCAAAATAATACATAAGTGAAAATTGGGGAAATGACTGTTGGAATGGAAAGTGCTCAGTTTCCATAAAATAGAGTCCCTTAAATGTGAAGTTTTTGGCAAAATTTTTCATAAAAAATTAGGGGTGATATTCCTGAAAGGGAGGACTAACTTTAGTCCTTGGTTTAAACCAGGGTTAGTACCCTACAAGAAAGGGACCTTTTTTCTTATACAACATACTCTAAAAAGTGTGATGTAACGTAGAAAATTCCTCATGGATGGGCTGTTCCATGCCCATCCGAGGACTTTTCTCACCCTTTACATTTACTCTCATAGTATTTTGAAAGGAAAAAGGTCCCTTCTTGTAGGACTAACCCGGTTTTAAAAACCAGGTCTAAAGTTAGTCTCCTTTCAGAATACCAACCTAGAGTCTTGGGGTGAAAATTTCAAATTTCCCAAAAAATATTGGTCTTTTGTGACTGGATAAAGTATAACAATGTTGTTTGGGTGACAACGATGTGGAAAATGGGGGATCTAACAGCCTTACGTACCGTCCCTCCAAAGTGGAAAGTCGCCCACACCGGCCGTTCCTTTTAATTGTTACTTTCAACTCTCAAACCACTGATTTGTAGTCAAAATAATTTGACTACTCTGCATTATTGTCTTACTTTGAGTTTAGTGCAAGAAGACCTCATCTGCAATAGCTGCAGGTGTAGAATTGACAGGTATAACACTTAATAAGACAAACTGAAAATGGACAGCTATTGCAGATGGGGCCTTTTTACATAACCCTTCAATATAGAAACTGCTTCATTAATGAAACGTAAACAAATTTAATACAAATGAATTCTTAGTTGTCAAAATTAGACACAATGTGGGTTGGTGAAAAGTTTGATGTGATGAGGAAAGTGAACATCATGGGGAATCATAATTTTGACTACCTATTTTTAGTGTGACAGTGACCTTCATGCACAAAAAGACTTGTTTTAAAAATTTCTCGAAAATGTGAAAATATTACTCCATAAACCTAATTTGTAAGAAAATACCCACAAATTTACAAACATGCCCAAAAGGTTTAAAAGTTGTCACTTAGAACTAAAGCGTCTTGACAAAATCAAGCGGAAATGATGCCTACAGTAATTTACATATTGTCTGACTTGAGTGGCAACAAAACAAAAATAACTAGATGATCCAAAAAATTAATGATATAGTGTGGTGGTGGGTACTTAGGGTGGCCTTCTCTAAGTAGTAGGGCATTGCAAAGTGTTTTAATCAATTTCAAGTAAACTGAAAATGTCCCCAAAAGTCTCTTCAGGAATCTTGACAAAAAAACATCACAAAGGCCTGAAGCTGCACTTCCATAAATGTACCTATGCAACATATCAGATGCAAGTGCAGGAGTCTTAGTGCAATAGTCTGCCATTTTTCAGAAATTTCATCAAACGTACTCTTATGCCAAGTTTTTGGTCAGTGGCTCTTGAAATGGTCTTCAGGCAACACAGTTGTCAAAAGAATCATTTCAAGGCCACTGACTCAAGGAAAGATAATTGAGTTAGCCTCTACATGGTAGCATACAGGTGTATCACATGACAGCTACTACACTTATGACCTTGCCTGTATGTTTGTTGTTTATTGTTTCATTACAGCATGCTGTAAACAAGAGGGGTGAAAACGCATTCAAAACCAGTCGTACGTGCTGGGCGCTGTACATTTTGAATATTTGCCACGGAATAATGTATCCGTTTGGGGGTGCTTGTATCCACACAAATAAACGTCAATTCGATACAAACAATCCGCCAAAATATCAGTTGTGGATGTTGGGTGACATATTGGGGTGGTTTGAAATATTGTCATACCATGGCCACACAGTCCGAATGAAAAATGACGTCAGTCGTCTTGGATTGATTTAAAAATAAAACGCCTGCAAGGAATACTCTTTCACCTCCTAAGCGCGCATTGATTATTTGAGAAAAAAAGGACGTATCGAGCACAAGGATTCCCGGTTACACTATATTACACCTGGCCAACTCTAACACATACATTAATTGGTATCACTACCGATAGCTGTATATGCAAAGCGACACCACAGTATGTGGAAGAAGCGTGGGGGAGGGCAGTCATTGCTTTATTGTTGGTACTCTAGGTTTTCTTTGAGGGGCGGCAACAAACATGCGAGACGGTGTATTCTAAAGATTACGTTAACCGTTTTGCCTCTCTATCTTATAGAGAACCTCTTTGGATGTATTTGTAAAGGCTGTTGATGATGGAATATCAAGGGCTCGATTTAGCAATGGCCCGGATGGAACCGCGGCCAGTGAATTCCTTTGTCGGGCCAGTGGCCAGTAAGAACTCAACTGAGCTGATTTTCAGGAAATGTAGATTTTAGGGCTTTGCATATATTCAAGTTTACTCCATGTGAATTACTCAAAAATGCTTCAGCATTTGATTAAGATTTTCATGCACTTTTCGCTTTTCAAAGATCATCAGCGACTATTCAATGCTGATCCTATGGTACAACTTCTCTAAAACAGGAGGGGTGTTATTCGAGTCGATCAATCATAGCGTTTATGTTGCATACGAGCGAGGGCCAGTATAGGTCCCAAGACTACGTGCATGAGTGCTGCTCACGAACGGTACTGATCCACATGGCAGTTTAACTGAAGAATTCAGCAGAAAGAAGCATTTCTTAAGCAACTGCAGTTGACCAGGCCCGCCGTACAAGAAGAAACAGGATCAGAAGACGTTCTTAGTAATAAAGAGAAGCTAAGAGATGCCAAAATAGATGAGCGGTCAGGACTGAAAATTGGTCGAAGGAACCCCTCCCCTCGGTAAACAAATACAACACTTTTTTCGAATGATAATAAGGTAGAATTTACGAAAATGATGGTTGTGGTACAAACATTGGTGGCAGGGGTGTTTTTTGCCATAAAAAACTCTATTCTATGTTTGGGCCTAAAGGCTAAGAAAATTATAGAAAAATCCTGATTTTATTTTTAAGCCCCAAAACACTAGCGATCTGATGTGGTAGTATTTTGTTAATCATAGATCTTTATTTTATAGATTGCATGAATGGTCAAGATGCTACTTTTTGGGTAAACAGTGTATTAATTGGTTGTTTTTGGGGAAAA
>JAMKCH010038664.1:0-17127 GCA_023653785.1 Ophioderma brevispina | reverse complement strand
GTCCTTTCACCTCTTCTGAGGTTGAGAGAGGCTGCACTATTTTTTATTGCTCCTTTTTATCTTTATCTTTTTCTTCTTTTCATTGTCACCATCTCCACTCATCCGACCGGGCAAGCCATAGAAAATACTCTATCATCTGCTGCTTTTGGTGGCGATGTTCCTTTTTACGCTTGGGCGTTCGTAGAGACGGAGGAACGAGAGTATCCGATTGATGGGGCTGGATCGACTCCTACTGGAGCTACTGGAAGAACTGGATCTAGAGCGATATTTCCTCTTCCTGGGATTTTGTCTAGGTGGTTGAATGAGATCTGAATCTCGGACCCCTACCTCCTTCAGAGTATCTTGCAGCAAACCTTTAAACATATCAGCTTGCTGTCTATGCATGTACGACAGAATGGTCATTGATGATACATGTAACTCTAGAATCTAAAAAAATACAGCTTGAAGCTGCTAATAATCAGTAATGTAAAAATCTTGAAAACTTATATTTTTACAAGTAACAACTACAGAATAGTAGGCCTACATATACTGGCCTAGAAAAAACATGGCTTTAAAAAACAGCCAGTCAATAACATAAGGCTTAAGATATATTAAGCCTGAGCTAGGTGAGAATCCTGGGCTCTATAGGAGCCTTTATAGTATATACATGCAGGAATGGCTGGGTGGGAAGTGATTCTCACCGTCAGAGAACTCGTATAATCAAGATTATACTGCAGGTAAGTACCGTTGCATAATCATGGATATAACTTCACCCTCTTCCGGTTTCCGATCCACTGGGCGATTGAAGCCACCACTTAGAAGACTTAGCTACAATTAGAGTTAGTGTTGGTCTATGGTGTAAAACTGACTGAATGTAGAATTAGAGGACCAACCAGCAGCTTCAAGACTATCCGCAATTGAAATTCCTAAATTATGAGAAGCAGACGAGATGCTCCTCGTGTGAGTTGTGCGCTTTGTGAACTGATGTATCCACACCAGCCATTCCCAGAATTTCTACCATCCAGCGACTTACTGAAGAAGAAAAACCACCTTCCTGTGTGGTTTCTTGTGGCTTATCAGCAATTGGGTCTCTGTGGTCTCTTAGTGCTCAGAGTTCTAGACAAATAATTTAATTGATGTGACCGGACACAGTCTTTTGTCCTCAAACGCCCTCAATGACAATAAAGTTCAGAGCGTGCCCTGGTCTATGCTGTTTGTGCAGTCTGGATGGTATAAATTTCAGAGAATTTTGTGAAACTACCAGATCTCTTATTGTCAATAAGAACCAGAGATGACACTCTACCTAACCCAATGTCACTAACCCTAGTAAAAGGACACTTTTTAGGGTAAGCATTTTTAAACTCAGTACTCCCCATGTATGTAAAATCTCTGAGAATTTTAGAACTGGTTCAACTTCCCAAGTCACTGTGTATTTTGCTAGGGGGTTACGGTTGAAAAACCCTTTCATCAATGACAAATTCACGACACTGGCCTATTGGATGACCTTCTAATCTTTTCATCATGGTAAAGGATATTGCAGATCTCTAAAACCCTAAGTCCTGTAATCAGGCCTTTTTTCTCACTGGCTACTAAAAATTCCATGACTTCATTTATAGAGGTGCTGAAAGAATGGGATCACGATGTTCCTTAGCACACATCACACCATGCTTCCCCAGGCAGACTGGTAGTGTCTATGTTTGTATGCTCTACAACCATCCAGCCAATGACTTCTGTAACATTTTCTGAAAAGCCTTTCGCTTCAAATTGTCTCCGCAGACAAGCCACGCCGCTAAGTGAAGTGACTTGCTCTGGATGATCTCTCCGAGTGGGGCTTGTCAGAACTTCTTCCCCTACTGCAGTAGACTAGGTTTGTGGCAACGCTACTGGAGTAACCTGGAGACAAGAATTGAGGTCGTCCGGTTGGCGCAATGATTAATACTGTTGCTCTGTCCATTCCCACCTTTCTCATCACTTTGGCCCATAGAGGAGAAGGGCGGAAGGAAACGCATATGCGTGTTCTTTCGTCCATGCCATAGAGAAGGGGTTCGTCATCACTGCCCCCCCGGGTCCTGGGCTTTCCACGACACGTACGGGAAGTTGGATTGTTTATTCTGGAGCGAATAAATCTATGGTTGGGTGGAAGTTCAGTTTCCGACACACTTGATGAAATATGTTGGATTGATCATCCACTCTAGCCTGTCCACAAAGACTCTCGAGTGATAGTCCCTGGCTATCCCCCTCGTTTTGCGATGTCCCGATACGTGGTAAGCAGTAGTAATGATCATTTTCTTCATGCACCACTTCCACATTTTGGAACTGGCCAACTGAAGACAGACTCTTCTCCGGTGTGAGTGCCCCCTTTGTGGTGAAGTATGCTATCATCGATGGATGTTGTGTTTTTTTCCAGCCTTAACATAATCTGGCAATTCCTTTGAGTCCCGTGCAATGTCTGCATGCAAAAGGCTTTAACAACTCCCAGATAATTATGTGAGATGTTTCCTCCTCTGGAGTCCATCTTCCCCCTGTTTGTTGTGCATTGCAGTGGGGCCCCCACCCCTGGGTCGTATGCATCTGATGTTATTGTCAATTGGATGGGCAGCATAATTGTTTTCCGTGTCCCTTTCTTAGACAGTGAGCCCACCACTGGAGTTCCTGAATGCGCTCTACTGACAGGGACACCAACTCTTGTTAAGTTTGGGTCTCTCCGTATCACTGAATTAAATCTGTTGGAAGGATCTGAAAAAGATTGGTTGCCGGACCACATCCTCTGATGTTGCATTCATTTTTCTAAAGGCTGGCATAATCCTCTCTGTTTAGCCCTGGTTTTTTTTATTACTTGATTGCACAGATTTCTAAAAATGCTGTCATCTTTTCTTCTGGAGACTCAGGTCATAGCCTTGCGAGTCTACAATGTGGCCTAGAAATCTGATCTGTTGTTTTGGAATTAGCTGGGATTTTTCCCAATTCACAATCAGGCCTAAATCTGAAAAGATTTAAGAATGTACTGCTCTGCTCTGACATTCGACTAACTGATTTGGACACTAGGAGAAGATCGTCTAAATAATAATTACTCTTTATTGATTTTGCCGCAAGTGGGATACCACTGGTTTCAGAAGTTTGGTGAACAGCCGGGGAGCCGTCTTTAAAATCCATGGTACAAACCTGGAATTCGTATAGGCTGCGTCCCTTTGAATCCTCAGATATTTCGTGTAAAGCTGGGTGCATGGGAACCATGAAATAGGCCATCTTTTAAAATCTACGAAATCATTCCCAATCGATCGTCTTCGCTGGAATGAGGTTGTTTTACATATGGATGGATTCCTCTTGAAATGCTCGACTTATATACCGCGATTGAGCCACTTTCAAGATTGAACACTGGCGGATACTCCAGAACTATTTTGGCCCATGAAAATTGTTGAAATGAATTTGATCTGGACAATCTAACGACTTTTTTCACTGCCCCCCTTTGTTCACCAGGCTCCTGATTTCTTCTGAGCAATCTGATGCTGTTAATTTGTTCATACGAATCTGATCGGACTTGACTTGTATCCGTAACCGAAAAAATTCGATTTGGTACCCATACTGTCTGAAGAATTCACGGGTCGCCGGTAAGATTCGTCCAATTAAGGTGGAATTTATTTCTTCCTTCATACTGCTCTCCATGATAGGTTACCAAATTCGACCTTTTTGGTCCGGGTATCCGGCCTTGGATCTAAGCCTATTTTTTTTGAAACTTTTTTGGTGGGTATTATGCCCCTTTTCCTTTGCTTTCACCACGAAAGGGAGTCCTTAGGAGGTTGATCAAAAGGTCCCTGATTGCTAGGCTGTAAGATTGTGGCTATAGTAACCTTTTGAACCATATCCTTTGCTGTGATTGTATGCATATTTCTCTTTGCTACTCACCGTGGCTTTGCCTTTGTTTGTATGTGGACGGGGTCCGAGTGCCTCTGTCGAAAGACTGACATTCGCTGGATCGCCTGATCTAAGAGACTACCTGTGGAGGTTAACAGCGGTTTTTAGCGCTAAGTCATCAACCTTTTGTATTTTTTTTTCACCGCTTTAATAAGCGGGATTGAAGCTTTAACAGATCTTCCTTGGATTGACCACATGGAGTTATCACTTTTCCATGCCTCGAACTGTGGGTCTTCAATAAAGTACGCATGGGCTTAAGGCATTCTGGTGCCTTGAGTATTCTTCCACGATGAACTGTTTTTTAACCCCACAATGATTTCTCCATCTTTTGGACTGATCTAATATGTGTGTCCGTTGTTCTTTCCTTTTCCACCAGTCTAGATACTGTCCCCTCAATCAAATAAGGCCCTCCTTTCACCTCTTCATGAGGGTTGGTCAGAGAGGCTGGCTTGCCTCTTTTTTTTCTCTGCCTCCTTTTTTTAATCTTTAGCTGTTTCTTCTTCTTTGTCATTGTCACCAAACCACTCATCCGACTTTCAAAAGCATAGAAATACTATCATCTGCTGCTTTTGGTGGCGATGTTCCTTTTTACGCTTGGGCGTAGAGACGGAGGAACGAGAGTCATCCGATTGATGGGGGCCTGGATCGACTCCTACTGGAGCTACTGGAAAACTGGATCTACGAGCGATATTTCCTCTTCTGGGATTTTGTCCTAGTGGAATGAGATCTGGAATCTCGACCCCTCACCTCCTTCAGAGTTTCTTGCAATAAAACCTTTAAACATATCAGCTTGCTGTCTGGCATGTCCGACAGAATGGTCATTTGATGATCGGAAAAACCTGCTGCAGGTGGTCTAGACACCGTGCTACGAGGAGGTGATCTGAACACGTCTATCCTCTACTTCTTTCCATGTGGTATAGGGTATTTGAGGAGGCCTATACTCATAAATTTCTTTCTCTCATGGTCATACATCTCATAGGCCTCTCTCTTTCCGGATACTGCTGCTCACGACCCCCCAACAGGGAGGCGTGAACGATCCTCAAGATTGCTATCAACGACTGCAAAATTGAGGCGTGAAGCTCGTCCTGACTCTGAAGTATCGCGACTCAAATCTAGGAGGCGCGAATCCGACCTGTCAAGCACCAATGGCCAGCTGGATGACTGGTCACACCTTCACATTCAATTCATTATCCTCTTTGCCCCCTTTGGATCGTATCAAACACCTGCCTTTACCTGTGCGAACCTTTAAAACTTCCGACCTTGTTTACCCCTTCCTTTCTTTATCAGAAACATAATTAACTACTTCTTAAAACTGATAAAAAAAAACAAAGAAGTTTTTCCCTGTTGACTATTTAAGATGCGGCGGCCGCCATCGCAGTATGAAGAAGAGGTCATATGTCAGGGTTTAGACTGGAAGAAGGTGTTTTCTAGTCTTAAAACTGGTTGGTGGGTCGCCAGCAAGAGGAGAAATCGCCCAGTGATTCGAAACCGGAGAGGATGAAGTATAATCTCTGAATAAACGTTTGAAAAACACCGCGATAATTATAGTCTCTAGATGATTTCATCTGAATCAATCCCATCATCCAGTAGTCCGTGAAAATCCACCTCGGCGCTTCGGCCAATCACACACCTTGTATTAACGAGGTCTGGTCGGCCAGAGGTCAGCTGATGTACAATGGCGTCGAAGACGAAGGTTACAGCTCGGCGCTTGGAATCTGTGCCGGATTTTTGCGTTATTCGCGTTGAGAAGAACGTTAAGACAAAATTAAACGTCTTTTACGTTTGTTCACTTTGGTGTAAATTTGTAACCTTTGCAGCAAGATGGAAGAAACAACTGCTGAAAAGGTAAATTGCCCTGGCTCCGAGACAAACTAGACTTGCATTTGGTCACAACGTGACACAGTGGAGCAACTTATGGTATTTACCAATTCCAACTCATGCTAAATTCCATCGGAAGTATTCTACGAATTTTGTAACGTAACCAATCTATCTCGTGTGGAGGATGAGACAACAAAATCACTCAAGTCAGAGCCTACCGCATCACAGGCATCAGGTAAAATTACGACCGATTATGTCATGATCGTGTGTAAACAATTGCTGGGTCATGATGACTATGATGACCGAGTCTAGGACGTACCCGTACTGTGATTGTGGCCAATTCAAATTCCATGACCTTGCATGCTTGTTGCCCAGTGTCCTATTGAGTTTGATAACCTTTATATTGCATCGATAATGATTATACAATATACGGGGCTCATTTCTTAGCCGCCGAAATCAGGGGGTGGCACAAACAAAATTTCTTTCATCTTGCCTTTGCAGCTTTGTGATGCTGAGTAACTTGCTGGCAATGTCCGAATCAACGACAACTGAAATTTTTTGATGCCTTTTTTTTCTAGTCTCCATGAATTAAATCAATTAAAGAGACATGAGAGGATTTCCAGAATAACGCCCAATTTTTTTCGAACCCGGGTTTTTTGCATATTTGGAATGATTTCCAATGTATTAGATCACACCTGAAAGTGACTAAGCCGAATACGCCCGTCTTTATGTAATATTAAAGATGATGATTTATACTTTCTGTCGTGCACGAAAGTCAAAGCACGGTGTTCAGTGGGGACAATTACTATAGTCAGGCACTCACAACAGGTTTGGCTGTTTTCTTTTTGTCCTTGTTTGTCCAATAACCTTCGGAACGTTCTTGGTAGGTGTCTACAATCGATCTGGTGCAATTTTGAGAGAAATTTGTATCCTAAAAAATCTCCGCCTGTCACTTTAAAATTTTCCTAGCTACAAAACATCTCTTCTTTAGGCAAAAAAACAGGTTTGTCCAGAAGAAATGTGAAAAATCGCAATGGCGAATGTGGTTATTTATTTTTTTTAGAAAATGCCCAAAATTTAAATTTTCAAATTTTTCTTTTTTTTTAATGCCTTTGCCCACTTTTTGTCATTTTCGGGGCCGCTTCGCGGCAAAATTTTCATTTTTTTCTAAGTTTTACAAAAAAAATTTAAAGTGAGTAAACCTAAAAAATTATGCCGTCAAAAAGTAATAATTTTAAACTGAATTTCGCGCGGCTCATTGTTCTGGACAAACTTGTTTTTTTTCTTGGCTTACTATCAAACCATGTCCACCTCAAATCTGCACCTCTTACAAATTATGTATGTTTTTTTGTGGGCATTTCAGCTTTATTTAAGGTTGCATTTAGTGTGATCCTAGCACTATAGTATGGATGCTATAGAAGTTGACTGTGGTGATCTACCTCAGCTCTGAGGAAGTTATGAAGACAGTACAGTGTACCTGCAAGCGTGGTGGTTGCTCAACACTCTAGGTGGAGTGCATTTGTGTATAATGTTTTGGTTTTGTATTTACTATGGTGCATGACTTCCAAAATGTGTTATTGGTGCACATCAATGCATAGCTTACAATGCAACTTCAACTAAAGACTATAAATCTTGAGTGTAATCAATATGTTACCAATGTTTAACCTTTAAAACAAAATGTGTTCAGGGCAGAAAGTAAAGACAAAATTCTGGATTTTAAGTAGATATGAAATATAGTGTGAGTGCACTCTAAGATATTTTACATGCCCTAAAAGCTTATTTTTATCACTACTGAAAGAGCTTTAAAAACAATAATTTTTATGTTTTCTCCTGCACTTACAAATTTATAAACCACCTGCAGATGTGCGACTCACTACGCTAACCTTTTGCCATTTTTGTAGATTAAAATTAAGTTGTTGAAATTTTTCAATTCCTTACAAACTTAATGTTTATCATGGTCAAACTATCATTTTATTGTACATTGTATTATTGGCCAATGTTACAAGGCATAAAATCTAACGCGAAGCATTTTCCAAAAACATGCTTGTTGCTTAATAATAAGTTTCACGTTCAGTTGAAACCACAAATTGTGGTCATATACACAACCTCCTGAAATTTCTTGCGAATGAACTATGGAGAAAAGAAGCATCAAGCAGAATATGCAACATTATCATCATACTTGACTGAATGATTGTAAAAATGTTGCTTTTTTCAGATAAGATATTGTTACCTTGTCAAGCACACCTACAATGATGAATAAATATTATGAAAGGCCTCCAAATGTATACTTTTAAATTAGTGGAGTAATGTGTTGGCAATACATGCAGCAATAATTTAAGCAAAAAAGTTGTTTCAAATATTCACTTTTCACATCTCTTATTAGCCAGTGGAAAGAGATCAGCTTCCTGTGGTTGTGGAAAGTTAACTCCCCTGCTGCCACATCATGTCATGTCACATGGTAATGACCATAGGAAGCCTGAAGAGCCTGCTGATGATTGCAGAAGCAGAGGCAGAAACTGAAGATCTGCTTTGGGGAAGTGGCCGTGGTCAGCGGTTAGCAAGCTTACCTCTGTAGCAAAGGGTCCTCGGATCGAATCTCAGTGTGACCACTTGCTGGATTTGATTTGGAACTCCTTGGGATTGATTTTGTATAACAGATATTGATTAAACCTGAATGCAACTCCCTCCATGGTTCATTTGAATGGGCAAATGAACCATGAAGCTTGCACAACCCATCCGGTGTGTGTTTTGTGTAGTGGTGTTTGAACGGTCAATATCGCGCTGTTTAAGCTGCTGCCTCCAATTGTAAGTTGCATTGTTTCTGTCTATTATATTAAGTTTGTAACGTCTCCTGGAATTTGGCCTACGGCCCACATTTTGAGATTAAAATAAACCTGGATTATTATTAATTATTATTATTATTGTGATGGCGACACCGATGAGTCGGAAGAAAGTGATGTTGATCAGTATTGATCAATGAGTCTTCAGCAGTCTTAAAGTATAACACCCTTTGATGATAAGTTTCGTGCCAGAACCTGACCATTTCAGACAGCATCTTTTAAATTATGGAGGCTATCTTTAGGCTATTGGTCAAATTTCTGATCATTTTTGAAAAACTGTATTTGGCAGGCTGTGTATTTGTCTTGTTCTCCTAACTCTTTGCGAAATTCACAGTAGGAGCAAAAACTTGAATGATGGTGTCCATAACATGCACAATCCACTTGAATAACCCTAACCATGCCCATAGACCACTGATGCTAGAAATGCAGGCAAGTTCCAATCATGCGGTGAACGTCATCATAGAACAACCATACGGGCACAAAATTGCTGGCCCGTTACTACACAAGGGTTTTTTAGCATGTTGATTTTATGACTAATTTATAATGAAAAGGTGTAATGCACAATTACGACCTATTTATTGTACAAACCAGTGTCATGTAATAGCATTTTCCCCATTTCAGAGGGGGGGAATATATGATTGTTAATCTACTCACTCAAATTTCAAATATTTTGCTCTTTCGGTTGATACTGAACATTTTCTCAGTTTTTTCATTTAAGCATTCAAGATAGTGACATTACCAGGCTTTAATGTATGGGAGTCGTGATTTGCTAAATCAGAAAATTGAAATAGATCATGCAAAATCACAGTTTTGCTTGTATGTAACCAGTATAGATGTTCTAACATACCATGCAAATTCTTTTTTTACCATACGCTCCATAATTTGCAAATGAACAGCTGTTAAATAAATGATTATGGATCATGTATTGTCTTTACCGGGAGGGGTGGCTTTGGATGGGGATTAAAATGGGCCTGCTTCCAATCGTTGACATTCCCCCTTAACAAGATGATATGTAATCACTAAGAGGATTTGATGAACAATTAGAGGGAATTTCTTAACAAGCCAGCGCTTATACCATCCCCCTGGAGTAGTACATTTAGCACTTTTAATCGCATTATCTAATTCGTTCGATGTAAACGGTTCATCTAAACAACTCAGATTGGAACCATCTGCATCAATACAAAAGTCGTTCTCCCCCTTTTGTTTAATATCTTTGGAATTCATCACCATAGTTGTCTGTACTACTTACATGTGCGAATGATTGAACAAGCACATTGGCCTTATCGAGGTCAGACAAAGCAAGTTTCTCTTTATACTTCAAAAGCAAGGGACCGTTTTGGAATCAAGGCTTACGAGATATATTTTGAATTTTATTTCTCAAACTTTTTTTAACATAGTCTGCGAGGAAATGTCCTCACAAAACTGTTGGCCTATTACATTTTTTGCTTCTCTAATAGTGCATCTAGCAATAGCCCCGCCCCCCCCTCTTGCGCTTGTACCGATTAAATTCTCAGTAGACAGTCCGCCTAAGCAATTAAGGGCTTTTTTTATCCTTGTAACCAGCTTGATCACTCTTTTCATTCCACCAAGGAACAGTTGCTTGTTACTGGCAATAAAGTTTGTTTTGGGGATTGATTCACTTGCAACTTAATTTAAACTCCGACATGACCTATCATAAATTTCATCTACACTACCCTGTTCATTTGGCCATGACTCCCTCTCTCACCAATAAATTTAACTTATCCAGTCCGCTTTATTTAGCGACCAGCTGGGGACGTTATTAGAAATACTATGAGGTTTATTCCAATACGAATGCAATCGATAGTGATCACACCCCAATTAGCGGCGTGACCAGACCAAGGTACATTTATTAGCAGGGTATGGGATCAGGGGTGAAACGCATTCAAACCAGTCGTCCGTGCTGGGCGCTGACATTTTGAATATTGCCGGAATAATTATCATTTGGTGCGGTGTATACACACATATTCAATTCGATACAAACAACCGCCAAAATATCATGTTTTTGGATGTTGGGTGCTATTGGGTGGTTAAATTTTGTCCTACTCCATTGTCACACAACGAATGAAATGAAACACATCATCGTCTTGATTTTAAATAAACCGCCTCAATGAATACATCTTTTCACCTAAGCGCGCATGCATTATGAGAAAAAGAGTATCTGATCACAATGATCCAGGTACACTATTTTTACACCTGGCCATCTCTAACACCTACATTATTTGTATCACTACCGATTAGTGTATCAATGCAAAGCGGCACCCACAACATGTGGAAGAAGCGGAGGCAGCCATTGCTTTTCTAGTGTTGGTACTCTAGGTTTTCTTTGTGGTCGCCAACTGCGAGACGGTGATTTCTAAAGATTACGTAACGTTTTCCTCTCTATCTATATCGAACCTCTTTGTTTGCAACCAGCTATTCTAATGACAACTCTTTCCTTTTTGTTCTTTACTCTTCATAGATTTCAAGGACCCCAGCCAACAAAAAAAAAACAATTGTTTAATGAACCGGGACTGAATTAAGATTCAGATATTTGGAGGATCTTCCTGACGTTCCACAGAATTATCGTTTGAGTTCCACGATCGCCATTTCAATAATCGGCTTAGAGACAGTTGACAGACTAATCTCTTAACGATGGGTTAATGGAACATTCTTTTGAGGTAGTTTATCTGGGATTGAGAGGGGGAGGGGGGGTGGGGGGGGGGGGGGACCATGGGATGGAGAATATTGTCAAGGGGTAAGAAGGATGAAGAAGTAGGGATTGCCTGGTGGAAATAAGATTGTGGAGTTAAGGAAGTGTCAGAGAACGAATGAAAGGGAGGGGAGGGTAACCGTGACAGGATGTGTACGAACAGGGGGAAAATAAGGAGAAAGACATACTTATAAGTTATGAGTTTAAGAGCGTCAGATGCGAAGCCTAGAAAATGGAAGATAAGACAAAGAGGGAGATAAGAGTGAAGATGGGTCATACGGGATTGTGTAAGCAAGGCAGAGGGTGTAAACTGATGTGGTATTGAATAAGGGAGCAATTGGAGTAGGAGGAGATGGAAGAGAGAAACGAGGGGATAGCCGGGTGAGGGTATGGGGAGAGCAAGCGGATCGTGCGATAGGGTGAGTGAGGGAGTATAAGGGGGCTACAGCATTTTTTTTGGTGCGAATGGGGGGGTTTTTTATTTTTGAGGTTTTTTTTTTAGGTGAAAATTAAACTTATATTTTTAATTTTTCTTTTTTTTGGGTCTTTTTTTTGCGGTTTTTTCTTTTTTATTCTGTGTTGATGGAGTATAAATAGCTTTTGTAGGCACAGGTGGTGCAAGATAAGTTGTTTCTTTTACAATCTTTACTGCCTGTGCATATGAAACATTATGTTTGCTTGACACTTGGCACCTGTTGGCAGTTTTCATCTATGGGCAGCCCTGGTATGCAGCCGAGTGTTGTTCACCAATCGTCATGCATTTCAAAGTTTTTTTTAGATGGGCAGTTATCAAATTGATAACCCCCCACATCTCACACATTTTGTCTTCCCTTTACTTTGCAGCAACTGGCCTAGGCCTGGCATTTTGAAACATCGAATGACGGGTTGAACATAGTGCTTCACAGAATAAGCTTCGTAGTCAATACACACTTGGGGAAGGGGGGAGAACCTTGATTTGAAGTCAACAAATAACAAAGAGTCCTCCAACTTGCCTCACCTTTCCTTTTGAGACTTCTAGCACTAATAACCCCTGCTGACTGCACTCCTTCCACCACATCACCCGATGTTATGTCAAGGCCTATGCCAGATATAACGCCCTTGCTTTGTGGTTACTAATTGGATAGTCGTCCGGATTGGCCCAATCTCCCAAACTGTCATACTTTTGAGTTTAACTGCCATAGCTGCCGTGAAACAATGGACCGCGATACCATTGGTTACTATTGTTAAAGTGCATTGTCGTGATTTCCAGTACCTTCTGTTTTATTTATTATTCACTAATATCCTTCAGAAAGATTAATCACAAATTTTAGTCGATTCCGATCTTGCGATTTGGTGTTAGTACATTGTTGTTTCCCACGGTCCCATATGCCACTGTGCAGTATTTTGTCCCGTTTACGGACAGAAAATACAAAATTGCGAATTTCTTTAACAGATTCCGACTAATTTGCACGTAAGACTTAGGTACCGGGGATTACTAGTCTATGCGGTTCGATTGATATAAAAAATCAACTTCTTTTTATGTAAATCGGGGACGAGGTTGTGGATCACGAATGCCCCGTTTACTTTTTCACCATATCTGACTAATATTGTTGAAGAGCTCTTGGCGATTTTGTATGACTAAGCTGGGCAAATTCACTTCTATAGTCAAAATTACAACCTTTGGCGCCACCAAACCCGAGGGAGTAAGATCTGTCCTCCCCACAGCTTTGTGTACCCCGACACTGTAGAATCTTTGGACGAAGCAAATCCTTTTCTACGGTTTTTTTGCTCTATACCGTGTGAACAGTTTTTTCAAACCCATCGTCAGTAACAATTGGGAATGCAGCATCAATGGATGGCGAATTTACTAAGCAATCGCTATAACTAGATGTTTCTAGAGCGGGCGTGTCTGGACTGACTGAAGATCCATTGGCCATATCATGGTCACTATCTGCATTGGTCTCGCCCCTGCTCAGAGGCGTAACCAGCGCGGGGGCAGGGAGGGCGCGAGCCCCCCCCCAAAGGGAAC
The DNA here is from genome assembly GCA_023653785.1 of Ophioderma brevispina. NCBI lineage: Eukaryota > Metazoa > Echinodermata > Ophiuroidea > Amphilepidida > Ophiodermatidae > Ophioderma > Ophioderma brevispina. The sequence goes on along the minus strand of JAMKCH010038664.1, from coordinate 3,860 downwards.
CCTTGCCCCCCCGCCGCCCCCCCCACCAAATAACTGACGCTTTTTTTTTGTACGTGTCTATGGAGAATGACCCAAAATTAGCCCCCTCAAAAAGCCTTGGCACCCCTGCTGCCCCCCCCCCCCATTTGCAGGTCTGGTTCGCCACTGCCCTGCTGGACCACATTTGGCCACGTGGGCAAAATAGTTAAGACCAACTACTAACTATACACAAACAAAATGATAGCTGCACCTGCGAAATACCTCACCTGAGCCACGATATTAAACCCCTAAATTATTTTGTAACTAACAACTTTACGGCACTATTAACCGCGAAAAGAAAAGACAATCGTCTTCCCGATATTAACCTATAAAGACTTCGATCAAACGCCTATCTCTAACGATTCAACAAAAACCTATCTCGACCGAAATCGTTGACGTCCTCCCCTAACCAATTTGAAAAAATTAGCGCTCTAATTAAAATACCCAGTACACTATGTATATAGATTCTAATGGTTGTTAAAGGCTCATGATTCGGTCATTTTTCTGTCATACCTGTGCGAAACAGTTTGCAACAAAAAGTTGCGTCCCCATACAACGAATCATATACGTTAACTTCACGAACACATGCGATCAACTATGACAAATCAGGTCTTGGAAAGGAACATTGAGCAAAAATTGGTTCGATATAAGCCAGACCTCGCGAAGTCGTAGGCGTGGTAGGACCTCAATACATGACAATGAGCCTGAATTGAATGAATACGTTCTCGCAGTCCTGGGGAATTTTTAAAATGGCGCGAAATGGAATTTTTAAAATGCATTTTCCCAAATTTCTTCTACGACTAAAAGTTTGCAGAAAAAATGCTTAAAATAATGTCTTCTGCAGTATCGTAAAAATTGAAGGAATTCGTCAGCGGATTTGGAGGATCAATCAGGCATATTAATGCCGGTTTTAGGATTTTTTTTCCATATAGTTTCTACATGAGCTCGGCAACCAAAATCCCCAATCTAGTATCCCCGCCCCCACGATATCGGGCATCCCCCTTGTAACGCCGCTTGACACCGCAGAATTTACATCAACAGAATATGGCTCGTTATAAGAATGGTTTACCATCCGTTATAGAATCCATGGGGAGCCCCTTTCGGGGTGAGCGAGCTTCGGCAGACTACGATTCACCAAAGTGGAGAGGGGGGTAGTACGAGTTACTAACAACAGGGTCACGGCGCTGCATTCGCACGTGCAACATGCTTGGGGACTGCCGTGAACCCCCCTAAGGTGCTCGTGACAGTGATCCCCGGAGGATAAACCAACCTACGGTCAGTGGAGGGTGAGGTGAGGATCCACGTGATGCCAATCCTCAGTGCTGAAGTGCCACTATAGATTGATGGATAAATAAGTCGCAAGACTGGTTTCATTCTGGGGAAGGCCATATAAATGTAGGACGAAAACCTTTTACTTTTAAACATCCTGCCAATTTCATCCTTGAATTTGCCCCACATATAAGAGAACAACCACAACTCGATTTGTGGAAGGACATTTCCAAAATGTTGGACACAAAAACGCAAGTTCCAGAAACTAACTTTTGAAATTGTCATTGTTAAAGGCCGACTCAGAGATTCCTGAGGAGGCGCCCTCATTTCGAAAAACCTAGTGTTTTTTGCAGTTACATAATGGATTGTCCATATACTAATCACTGGTTGAAATTGCTAAGCTTAAATCGAATTCCTTCATATAGAAAATCAACAACTTTGTTATAAAATTCCGGATCGCGAATTTTTGTTATACCAGTATCCTATGGGAGTATGACTACACATAAATGTTTACTGCATCAAAACGAAAACCCTGATTCATCTCAAATTTCGGAAATTGGGCATTTTAGGTACTATCTTTAGTTCTAGTTGACTATTTTTCATTATTACACAAAAAAATAATATTTCAAAAATCTCGAGGTCCAGACTTAATGCATTATAAGTGTGAAAATGGTGCATTCGCGAAGAAAGGCAATTTTGTTGTAATTTCGCCTTGAAATTTCCCCACATATAAGAGATGCAACCACAATCAATTGTGGAAAAGAACATTCCAAAAAGTTTGATCACAAAAACAAAGTGCCAGAACAAACGTGAAATTGGCATTGTTAATGCATTATAAGTATGAAATGGTGCATTCGCGATGAAAGGCAAGTTGTTGTTGGAATGTCGCCTTGAAATTTCCCCACATAAAAATACACAACTTGCCTAACCTCTCCTACTTTACTCTTCCCCTCCCTACTCACCATCCACCAAAAAACCATCATCCCGTCCCTCACCCCCTTGTTTTTCTTTTCTTTCCTCCCCCTTCCTTTCTTGACGATGCAACAACAATTCGACTTACTGGAAAAGGACATTTCAAAAAGTTTGATCACAAAAACGCAAGTTCCAGACACAATCGTTTGAAATTGGCTTGTTAATGGCATAAGTGTAAACATGGTGCATTAGCGAAGTATAATTGGATAAGTTTTTGTTGAATTCGCCTGAAATTTGCCCAACTATTATATGAGATGCAAACACAATTCAATTTGCCGGAAAGACACTCCAAAAAGTAGATTTGATTCACAAAAAACGCCAGTTCCAGAACAAACGTTTGACATTGCATTGTAATGTCATAATAATTTTGTGTGAAAAGGTTGAATTCGCCGAAGAAAGGCAATTTTGGTTGGAATTTCGGCTTGAAGTTTGCCCCACATGTAAGAGATACAACCACAATTTGATGTGCTGAAAGACAGTTCCAAAAAGGTGATCACAAAAAACGTAAAGTTTCAGAAAAACGTTTGAAATTGGCATTGTTAATGATTATAAGTGTGAAAATGGTGCCATTCGCGAAGAAAGGCAAGTTTTTGTTGGAAGTCGCCCTTGAAATTTGCCCCATAAATAAAGAGATGCAAACACAATTCAATTTGTGGAAAGACATTTCCAAAAAAGTTGATCACAAAAACGCAAGTTCCAGAACAAACGTTTGAAATTGGCATTGTTAATGGCATTATAAGTATGAAAATGGTGCATTCGCGAAGAAAGGCAAGTTGGGTTGGAATTTCGCCTTGAAATTTGCCCCACATAAGAGTTGAAACCACAATTCGATTTGGGGAAGTGGATAAGACATTTCCAAAAAGTTTGATCACCAAAACACCGCAAAGTTCCCTAGAACAAAACGTTTGGAAATTGGCAGTGTTAATTGCATAAATAAGTGTGAAAATGTGCATTCGCGAAGAAAGGCAAGTTTTTGTTGGAAGTTCGCCTTGAAATTTGCCCCCCATATAAGAGATACAACCAAAATTAGATTTGTGCAAGACAGTTCCTAAAAGTTTGATTACAAAACGCAAGATTCCAGAAACAAAACTTTGAAAATGGCATTATTTAATGCTATTATAAATGTGAAAATGGTGCATTCGCGAAGAACAGGCAAGTTTTTGTTGGAATTTCGCCTTGAATTTGCCCCACATATAAGAGATACAACCACAACTCGATTTGTGGAAAGACATTTCCAAAATGTTGATCACAAAAACTAAGTGCAGAACAAACGTTTGAAACGTCATTGGTATGCATATAAGTGTGAAAATGGTGCTTCGCGAAGAAAGGTAAGTTTTTGTTGTAAATTTCCCTTGAAATTTGCCCCAAATATCAAGAGATGACACATTCGATTTTTGGAAGACATTTCCAAAATGTTTGGATCAAAAAAGATAGTGTACCCCCCCCCCCCTCTTCTTTCCTCCTCAGAAACATCGTTTGAAATTGTCATTGTTAATGCATTATAAGTGTGAAATGGGCATTCGCGAAGAAAGGTAAGTTTTTGTTGTAATTTCGCCTTGAATTTGCCCCACATATAAGAGATGCAACCACCAATTCAAATT
>JAMKCH010038663.1:0-14699 GCA_023653785.1 Ophioderma brevispina | reverse complement strand
AACGCGGTAACCCCAGGACTACACAAGGCTGAAGGCTCCACCCCAGGCAAGTCAACATTCCATCCATGGGTCCACTCATGCTAGGAGGCCGCCGAGACCTACAGCATCCCCGAGGGGATGCCCTAGAGCCAAGGCGGCGCGACATCCCCCGCAAGGGAGACAGTCGCGGCGCCGTGAGTTAAAGTCAACACCAGGAGGGCCGGACAAACAACACTCAGCAACATCCCCGTAAAGGGGACCAGTCGCTGTGGTAACCCGAAAATCACGCCAGTACACTGCTGAAACGGTCATCCAGCAGCACCCCTGTGGGAGGAGACGCGGACAAAGAGGATTGAGGTTGTAAAACAATCACCCAGCCGATCCACCTCCCGGAGGTGAAGACGCATAAAAAAGGAGGAGTACTCGCGCCCGAAGGCGGGGAGAACCGCCCCTAGAAGTCCCGGAACCACGAGCTCTACAAACCCGCGCGAGACTATAGCGACATTGTCTACGCACGGGCACGAAGCGCGCCCTGAGATGGCATGCTGCAGCCTGCAAAGAGCCCCCACGTAGGCAATCCGCAGGCTGCCCCACGAGGGCGCCGAGACGGAAACACCCACGGGGTTTACCGTAACGGCGGACACCGTAGCGGAACTAGCGCTGGACGAACCGCACCAGTAACCGCACAACGGAACCCCCTCGTGACGGAGACCAACCTGGTGAAGCGCAGCGCACCCCACCTACCCGTGACTTGCTGGTGAAGCATGCAGCCGCGCCAGATTAACCCCGCGTGGCTAGCAGGCTAACCACGCAGGTGTGCCGTACGGCTGAAAACCGGAGCGGGAACCAAGTTTCTGGTCGACCGCACCATTGACCGGCCACGGTAACCGAGCCCGCTAAAACCCCGCCGCCGTGAGCGGGACCAACCTGCGAAGCACTGCGGCGCCCCACCTCCCCCGTGAAGGCCTGGTGAAGCATGCAGCACGAGCCAGAGAATTGACACCGCGCGTCTAGCAGGCTAGCCCATGCGGGGAGCAGTGAGCAAAACTACACCCGCGTCTCCCCGTAACGGGCACCGAGGACACCACCTCACAGTCAGCGCTAGACGAATCAAGCCCCGAGACCGGTACCACGGCAGCGCGGTCGCTGAGTCCGAGAACTCCTAAACCACGAGCGCGGGTGTCGGTACTGCGATCAGCGTGACCCGAGAACACCCGGGCGCACATATCAAACACGAACCTTCCACCCGACGGACTGCAGCCGCCCAATCCTACAGGGAGAGAGCAGAGCCTGCCCCGATAAAGAAACGAGCTAAATCAGGCGAGCCAGTGCCGGCCGCGTGCTTGCCAGGCTGGCCCCCGAGGGGCCGGCCAACTAGCACGCTAGGAGCAACAGAGGCTGCTATACCGGAAAGTCTGCAGCCGCCAAAATCCCCAAGGGAAAAAAGGCAGAGCAGACGCGCTAGCCTGCACCGGGACGAAGAAGCCCCTGGGCTAGACCAGGCGAGCCCGCGGCTGGTAGCGAGGTAGGCGGGCGGAACTCACGAGAGAGAAACCCCTACTAACACGCCATGAAGTAGCGGAAGCTACAACATCTTTAGGTGCTCCAAAAGCAGCGGGGCCGCCTTGGAAGAACTTCGGACCGGAGTCCGAACACCACCCCCCCTTCCCTTAGCGAAACATAACAGGGAAACTGTGTCAATGCGAACCAGTGAAAACAGAAAGGCCACCGCAAAGAAACAAAGCACCAAACGAGGCGACAGCGGAAGCAAGACCCGTAATGAACGCACGGAAAAAGAGGGCCGCAGGACGGCAAGCGCAAAGACGCTGAAAAAAGTGGGGTGATGATGAAGCGAGCCAGATGGGCGCGCGAGTCGGAACGAAAACGATGCCGTGCAAAACAAAGGCGTGCCGGGGTAAGACCCGGCCCGACAACGCGGAGACAAAGATTTACCGTCGCGGGGTGGCAGGAACAAAGTCCACACACGGTAAAGGTAAAGAATTTTCCAAAGTCAGTTTTTCCACCAATTTTATTTAAAATACAACAAGCATAAGAATAAAATAATAGACAAACTCACCAAAAGAACTGTTGTATTGATAGTATGGAACGACAAGAAAGAAACAGAAACAGGATCACAAAACAAGCAAAGGCATCCAAGCACGCAACACCTGCGACAATATTTCATATTTTTATATTTCATATTTATTTATTTCCATTATCATACAGTATCATAAAAAACACAAACAGATGCATACAATGACATGGAGGAGGTGGACGATAAGGCCAATAAGGCCAGACGATGAACACCCCCTTAGCAAAACTTGCACATAAACACAAAGAATATTTATATTGAAAAACCAAATAAATATACTTCATAAACACACAACACTTAATCACACAACGACGAGCACATGTGCCCCCAAATTATATTTATAATTTGAGAACAGATTTGATTGAGCAAATTTTGAAATGCTTGGACGGTTTTTGAGCGTTAATGGCCAAACAGTCAGAGAATTCAAAGGGTGGTCCCGATTTTCTAATAGCTTGAGCAGAAAAACCCTTTTAAGTTTGGGGATACTATAATAATGAGCATTTCTTGTGTTGGTAATGGTTGTAATTTAATGGTTTAATAAAGAAGTACTTGCTAAAGTTCTCAGGAAGTTGCATTGTGTAATGTTTGTACATAAATACTCTAGTTCTAATTTATAAGTATCAAACACATTAAGTACATTAAAATGAAGACTAGTGGCCGGAGGACACCTATAGTGACTATTTGATATGGTTCTGAGAGCCAGGTTTGAAGTTTAAATATCTTATCTAGATAAGACATACATGTTTACCCCATAGCAAGGGTTGCCTTTGTTACCTCCTTTCCCGCGACACAGTCACCTGACCGCATCAGCGGCAAAAAAGGATACACAATAAAAGCTCTACGACGGGCGTAAAGGCGCTGTTTATTCCGTCCAAATAGAGCGTTATAAATCCAGTATATAACAGTAAATTATATCCAGATAGTTATGGTTTAGTAGTAGGAGTATTCCGATGAGACGCAATAGTCCCCCAACAGTATTCACAACAAACCCATCTCAGTTAATTTTGGCTGCTAATGACCAGAGCTGCGGTAGGTACGGGACATGCCGTCCGTTGGTAAGGCGGCCAAACGGAATTGAGAAGAGTAATGGATGTTACCGGGTGTGACCTGGGGTCAAAACAAAACTGGTTGAGACAATTTTCTCTTTTAGGGGTGCGAAAATAGGTATTTTGGGGCCTTCCACTTCTCAAAGGGAAATGCATATGGTTAAGTCAACATTGGTGTAAAGGTAAAGGAAATCAGTTCAGTGTAATGATTATTCATTGCATCACTGATCAATCACCCACTCAAGAGTGCCGCAAATACCCAGATCTTACCGTGTGAGATACTTTGAGGTTGAGTTATTATTGCCATCACAATCATGTCACCCACTCAGAGAGCCGCAAATCCCCAGATCTTACCGTGAGATACTTTGAGGTTGGTTATTCATTGCCATCACAATCATGGTCACCCACTCAAGAGAGCCGCAAATACCCAAATCTACCGTGAGATTACTTTGAAGTTGAGTTATTCATTGCCATCACAATCATATCACCCACTCAAGACTGCCGCAACTACCCAGATCTTACCGTGAGATACTTTGACGTTGAGTTATTCATTGCATCACTACAATCACCCACTCAAGAGTGCCGCAAACACCGAATCTAGTACCGTGAGATACTTTGACGTTGAGTTATTCATTGCCATCACAATCAATATCACCACTCTGGAAAAGTTCGGTCCACGTCACACTTTTTGCCGTCTACTACACTGCTAAATATCCCCACTGACATCATAGCGTCTGTGTGCGATTGCATATACGGCATTGGATCGCTGTAGGACGGGGTTAGATAGCGGCCCGTTGGCTTTGGCAAGAGATGTCAGCGGGTCCTGTCTTGGGTGGTCCACAGCAAAGAAAAGCTTTGGTATCAGTCTGAAAGGAAAAAAAGTATGCTAGTAAAATTTGTTCCGGCTGGAGTGCTGAGAAATATTTCTTGGGTTGGAAATTAATTATACGTATTTGACTTCATGTGGTTCGACTGGCCCTCAAATGCTAATATCAATGCAGCTAAATCTGGGAGGTGTCAAGATGATTTAGTGGCCGATTGCATCTGCGCAGGTGTCTGGAACCAAGCACCAACCAAAGTTTTTCTAAGTTCAGACACTATTCATGGGGATCATGTCAATATGTTTTGTGCAGAAGGGTGGATGTTTGTCTGAAGAGTGTCCATTGTTGTCGATGAATTTGGACCGGGCTTGGGTCGTGGGCTGCAATATGGCATTCCCCATTTGTGGAGGGTGAAGTGTCACGTACCAAGGTCAAAGGTTTTACTTAGCAAGATTAAATGTCACGTAACAAGGTCAAAGGTCCACTCGCCAACATCAAAGGTTCATATGCCAGGTCAAAGGTCATATGCCAAGGTCAATGGTCATATGCCAATGTACAATGGTCATATGCCAATGTCAATGGTCATTATGACAAGGTCAAAGGTCACGAACCCAAGGCGAAGATCGAATACCAAGGTAAAATGTTTATTAAGGGCAAAATGTCACTTATCAAGGCACAGGTCATATACCAAGGTCAAATGTCATACAAGGTTAAAGGTCCACTTACCCAAAGTCAAAGGTCATTTGCCGGGTTGAGGGTCACGTAACAAGGTTCAGAGGCCACTACAAGGCCAAAGGCCACTACCAAGGCCAAAGGCCACTTACCAAGGTCAAGCGTCGTGTGAGGTAGAGTTGTGGGATGGGATGGGGATGTGAAATTAACCTCATCTGAAGAGTTGAGTTCAGTTGGAACCAGACTGGTTTAATGGAGTTTGCATGCGGACCTCATTGTTATGAGGCAGGGGTTACATATCAAGATCGAAGGGTCAGGTGAGGCCTATAATCCACAAATCACGACGGCAGGCGACAAGAGTGGTCCGAGGATAGATGTTTTCTGTAAAACAAATGTCTTTGCTGTCTTCCACATTTGGAGAGTATTTATGTGGTCTGTGTTTGACTGCCACTATTATTGTCCTCTTTTGGCAGCGTATATGGAATACTAGAAAGGAATACATTCTAGCGTTATACTTTCATTCTGATGTATTGTCTGGATACTTTATTGTAAAATTGTTTTTCTAGTATATGATACGAATAATTATGAATAAATGTTTTTCCTCTGTGGGAAAAAAAAAGGGAGAAAGAAAATAAAAGTCAGACACTATTCATTCAAACAATAACAATTTATCCAAGCCTGGAAAAAGTATGGAATTTTGAAGAAGCTCTTTCTCAGGAAATGCTGCTAGCCTTGTGGGTCTTCTCCTTGCGTGTCACAGTGTCATTAGTTAGTGTATCCACGATACGGACGCTCCAACTGGCCCATTTTTTGATACTGGGGGCGGATTGGGAACAGTAGGGTTTTACACCCTACTCTTATAATTATTCGACACTGACTGCGATGTTGTACATGTACAGTTGTGACTCTTCTGAACACGGGACCGATGGCTTAACGTCCCCTCCGAAGGACGGGATGCTTCATGCTCATTGCCCCAATCCAATGTGAACGTGGCCGGGAGGCGGTATTCTGTATTTAATCAATAGCTAGTAGATACAGATTTAAATCCAGATTTGAGCACCCTGAATAAATCCCAGCAAGGACCCCCACCGGGATTCGAACCCGGGAATTTTTTTTAGAGCTTTGCGCCACATGGCAAGAACCCTAAACGTTAGGCCACACTCTCTATTGCGGGTAATTGGATGCAGAACAAACAAAAACTAACATATTTGTTTTAAATGATCATTTTAGAGTTATTTTTATAAAACAAACTGCTTACAAAGCAATTTTGTGATGCACACAAATGCTGGCATTTGGCAATCACTTAAAAGTAGGGATGGGGACCTCCACCCACACCGGAGACTGCTTATGAAGTTTTTGTGGATGGATTCTAAATTAATTCTTCCACAAAATCAGCAAAAGATAAATAACATGCTGGGAGTTTACATTTTTTTCCACCCCATCTGCATTCAGTCCCTTATTTCTTAAAAACACTATCAGTGATGCACCCGAAAGAGTCAACATATTTTGAAATTGATTGAATAATTTACAAATGAAGGATAGTCTGTAGAATTCTCACAGAATTCCAACTGAAAGAAAATTGACAGCAAGGAAGAAAAGAAAATGGCAGTGTTCAAAGATATGATTCTCCATTCACTTACATTGTCCATTCAATTACATTTTGTAGTAAGTGTCCGTACTGACAGTAAAGACTAAAATATCTGAGTTTGTCCTTATTAGGTTGCTTCTGGTCTTATCATTTGCAGGGTATGTTAGGATACCTGTACTTGTTACAGACATGCAAAAATCTGATTTTTTTTAATGATTTTCTGATTTAACAAATTACCGATAGTACCTTTAACCATCTGTTTAACTTACTTCACACTGGCCTCTGCAGCTGCATGTCTAACACGGCCATCTTCACTTGCTAAGGAATCCATTATTATGTCTTCTAAAACAATATCCTGAATACTGCTAACCTAAAATAAAAGACGACAAGAACATCCGGTTTCAGGTTTACTTCCATCTCATTGCACATGTACAATAAATATGAATATGATTACAATGGTTGCAGCATTCCCTTTGTTAGACATGATTGGCATAATTGTATTATACCCCTTGCACCTACTTTGTTTACTTTGTTCCGTGTGCTTTATTCTGTAAACGGAATAAAGTACATGATACAAAGTAGGTACGCCAAGGGTATAATGCAAAATCCGGGATGTGCAGTCCTGATTTCTGAACTTGAGAACTGATTTTTTCTCCAAAAGTAGGGGCTTGGGAACTGAAACTTTGAGAAATCTGCAGGCTTGGGAGCTGTAAATTGGCTAAAATTTACCTTATGGGACTGAATTATGCTTCAAATGGTGGTCTTGTGAACTGCTTGAGAGATGCGAAATGGGGTCTTAAGGGCCGCACATACTTGTATCACTTCCCAATGTCAGTGCCCTCCACCCCCGGTTTAAAATCTACAATATTTATCAGTTATGGCCTACCTTGTTGAGTGAACTGTGTGTCCCCATTAAATGGTGTTGTTGTTGTTCTATAAAATATATTAATCTGTTGAAAAAAGACAATATTTGTTATGAAATTTTAATAAGCAATTACCTTGATCTTAAGTAATATGGCCGTGCAAGTTAAAGTAGCTTTTTCATCAAGATCTTTATCAGTTTTCTAGCTTTTTGAAATCGTAAAGAAATTGTGTGTTATTGCTAAGTAGTATAATAGCCAAATTAGAAATACTGAAAGTATTCTTAGTCAACATTTCATACCTACATCTGTCATTTGAGTTTGTCAGAAAGTTGACCTTACTTTGACCCTAGAGTGAGCCCTAATAGACCACTGATCTATATAGTCAGGGACAGAATTAGCCCACCAATTGCACGTATGTCAAGGTTCAATCAGCGCGGCGTGGACTGTGACTGGTTTGAATGTGTAATATAGGCGGGGCATGTTCCAACAAAATATGATTTAAAATGTCAAAACATGCCCTATTTGAGTCGGGTTTCCGACGCAGGGACACAATAATTCACGTAAGTAAACTTTCTATTTCAATAAGCTTTAAATGTTCACACATTATTCTTCACGGCCGACATATGTTCTGCACCGTCAAATTACGTCAGACGCGCAATTGGTCACCTTATTCTGTCCATGACTATAACATTGGTTATCATGAAAATCATAGCATACAGTTGTGCTAAATACCAGTTTTCTGTTTTGTGTCAGGGCAGTGGGGTAGGACACAATCTGCTCGATTTGGACATTGGGGATTTCCACGCCTAAGAAAAATAATGCTCTGTGGACAAGTCTGTTTTGCTGACTTATTGTTCAGTGGACCATTATCTTGAGAACCACTCAACCAAAATGAACAATTTTTTTCAGGCAAGATGCTCAATTACCCATTCTTTATGATAAAATAATATCCACAGATATCAAATTTTTAAAAAGTGGAAAAATATCACTTTAATTTTGGGTAAAGTTTTTATTGGGTCACTCTGTATTTCAACAAAAATTCATACTTTATTTCGAAAAGTGTGTCCCAGGAGAGACACACAAACTGCTAACAGCTAACAAAAGGATTTCCTCCTTCACTTACTTGAAATCTATTTTACTGATAAGATCCAAGAGCTCAACTTGAACCAACCAATAAGAACTATTGCTTAGATGTTCCAGGAGGTCAAAGGTCAGCTGCAATGCCAGGTTACCATGGATACTATTGCACAAATCTGGATAGCAAATCTGAAAAGGTGGGAAATAACAACATGTGAATAGTTGTTACATTTGATAGAAGGGTGATAAAAATGGTCACTTTGTGACCTTAGATACAGAAGTCAAAACATCAGATCTATGGTGATTAACATCAGATCTATGGTGATTAACATCAGATCTATGGTGACTAACATCAGATCTATGGTGATTAACATCAGATCTATGGTGATTAACATCAGATCTATGGTGATTAACATCAGATCTATGGTGATTAACATCAGATCTATGGTGATTAACATCAGATCTATGGTGATTAACATCAGATCTATGGTGATTAACATCAGATCTATGGTGATTAACATCAGATCTATGGTGATTAACATCAGATCTATGGTGATTAACATCAGATCTATGATGATTAAACATCAGATCTATGGTGAATTGGTGATAAACATCAGATCTATGGTGATTAACATCAGATCTATGGTGATTAACATCAGATCTATGGTGATTAACATCAGATCTATGGTGATTAACATCAGATCTATGGTGATTAACATCAGATCTATGGTGATTAACATCAGATCTATGGTGATTAACATCAGACCTATGGTGATTAACATCAGATCTATGGTGATTAACATCAGATCTATGGTGATTAACATCAGATCTATGGTGAATTGGTGATAAACATCAGATCTATGATATCAAAACCAGGTCGAATTGTGGCAAAGTTATAAATGGAGAAAGAGGCCAAAATGAGGTGATGGGTGATTTTGTCAAAATTGAGTTTTTACAAATTTTTGTGTCTAGCTGTGTTAAAAACATGCTGTGAGAATTTGAGATTAAAATTCCATTGATAAAGAATATTTTTGACAGACAATTTTTTTAATATTCCTTAATATTTCTTTATTATTTCTTTATTTTATGGGTTTTTCTCATTTTGAACATTTTGTAAGCTTCAAATTTCAAAATTCCATAAATTCAATTAGAAATAAATTAAGATGAAACAAAAAGCAATGTGAAGCAAAAAGTCTGTTTTGATATTTTACAATTAAAGGTGCTTGTTCCGATTTATGTCTATTGGGTTCTCTAACTTATATGAGAGCCTTGCACTTGCACATACACCCCATCAAGTACCGTGGGAAACAAACTTGTGGTTTTGATGGTAGAAGCAATAATGAACATTGCGAAGCACTATTCAATAAAGTGCTAATAATGGGTAACCATTAATTCGTCAGTTTTTGTTTATATTTTGGGAATGAAATGGATTTGAGGGTTCAAATTTCAGGACAACAATGAGAAAAATACGTTTTTTCATCTGATATCAAAATCGATACTACTTCCGGGTAAATCAGGGGGTCCCAAAGATGATCGGAACATGCACCTTTAACTCAAATTCCATCTCCTGCCCAATTCAGCCTGGTTTTGATATACCACATCAGATTTATCGGGTAAGACAAAAGGACTTGCACTGAGATGTACACCTGGCACAAAAAGTATCTCGGCATGTTTTTCGATCAGTATTGTGTCAAAGTATGACTGTTTTGAAAGTTTTTGAAATATACTTTCTGTTGCCTAGGTCTTGCTCTTTCATTTAACACCTCCCTTGTAAAAAAGCGTGCAGAAATGGCCGAGATAGAACGCCCAAAAGACGCAAACCCCCAAAACCAAAAGTTGCAGTTTTTGGATTTTTCAATGGGCATTGCAGTGTACTGGGACACGAACATGTGTACCACAATCAATATTGCAAGTAGGCTTTTCTCGCTCATTCAGTCGGAAAACTTCTTTTGGGTAAAATCAATACACGCGTATTATTGCGTTGTACCACACAGTGACCATTGAAAAATCCAAAAACTGCAACTTTTGGTTTTAGGGTTTGCGTCTTTCGGGCGTTCTATCTCAGCCATTTCTGCACGCTTTTCTACAAACCAGGTATTAAATGAAAGAGCAAGACCTAGACAACAAAATGTATATTTCAAAAACTTTCAAAATGGTCTGACTTTGGCACAGTACTGATCGAAAAACATGCCGAGATACTTTTTGTGCCAGGTGTACTTGTTCCTGTGTGACTTCATTCAAGAGAGAAATATTGAGGCTGAATATTGGCTTACCTTAACTGCAGCACACGCTGCCCTTACTGTTACTGAAGACTCATCAGAAAGCACCGAAGTCAATAATGATACTAAGTAGTCTAAACTAACTGGGTCTGAAAAATAAATGCAAACACAAAATATTGGTTACAAATATTGCACAAAAACTGGTGCATTTCTCTGCTCAAAATATAGATCAACTACCTATACTTGCTTTGTTTTTAGACCAGTGAGAACAACAATTACTTTTAACACCTAACACAAAGCCAGTGGCTTAGGTAGGATTTTGAAATGGGGGGCAGTGTCATATTTGAAAGGGCAGTAAATGGGTGGGGGTCCAGTAAATTTTGGGTTTTAAATGTCTTCTGAGGGCTAATCCTTGCATGATTTGGTAATTTTATTTGTCGCATGCTGACCATTGAACTTTAAACCTATACTTTGCCGGCAATCCGGCCTGTAACGGGCATGACTTGAATTCTTCAAGTGAACCAACAGGCTCATCTCAACTGACGAAATCAAATATTGGAGGCATGCCCCCCCTCCCCTCTGGCTACGCCAAATCTCAAAATAGCCATGGATCCCATTTTTGGTATAAAAATCGGTATAGATATGGGTTCCTACTTCTAGACTCTCGGGAGTCGCATTCCCACCCAAACCAAACTTCTTGATATCCGCACTCTGCAATCTTTTTTTCTCCCCTGCCTTTGTCTCTTTCCTACCTGTTTGGAGTTGTTGTTGACACAATTCCCAGCACCAGTCGTTAAAGTTAAATCTTGACTGTAGCAGAGAGGAATGGAGAAGGTTGCCTAGCAACAAAGCTGTCTGAGCTCTCAGCTGCGGATCATTGTGGTTAATGTAAAGAAGAATGTCACGAATCAGCTGCTCATCTGTATGCGAGAAAATGGAAATTTATGATAAGAAACGGTATCCGACGTAATTTACTGGTTATTGTACTTACGTTTAAAATTTCCCATTTTTAATCTGTGAGTTTTGCAGGGTAGGGTCTAGCAGCCATATGCGATTTTTCAAAATGACCACCTGAAAATTGATTGGCAGCACCATCCCCAGCAACAATACTTGGTACATATTGTTTGAAAGTCTCATTTAATATGACAAAATGAGAATAAAACAAAAAAAATATCAATGACAACACAGTTTAGACAAATAATTTGGATTATTTCACTAACTACATCCTGTGTAAATTTTGACAAAAATTCATTGCGGGCAAATGTGATTTTTCTTAAAACTCTAGTTTTACATGTCTTTCTATGGAAAATGAACACAGAGAAGGCGCTATAACATATAAATCATGACCTTTGTAGGCTTATAGGGCAAGATTCCCGCAATGGATTTTTCTAATTTTTGGAGGGATAATAGCTCTTGCATGTCCCTACTTATATCAGTTGTCAAAATTGTGTCACCAATGCTTAAAAATAAGAGACAATTTGCATGGGGTCAAACAGCTGTGTTTTTGGGGGGGGAGTTTCCGTAACCTGACCATCTGACACCTTTTTCTGACACACTTATGAATTCGGAAACCCTTCACAGAATAAAGCACAGGTTTATTCCGTTAAGGTTTCCTAATTCATAAGTGTGTCAGAAAAAAGTGTGTTAGATGGGTCAGGTTACAGAAACTCCTGTTTTTTTTCTTACCTTCTGAATTATCTGGACTACATGATTTGAAGAGCCTGGCATAGAATACCTTGGGATACATTCCCACAATGCACCCTACACAGCCTATAGCCAAGGCTTTGACACTGATGCGTACATGTCTGTCCGGCAGGAGACCTCCGCTGTATCCGGTCATGAGATAGGAAGAACAGAGGAGTCGTGCACAGTGGAGGAGAGGGACGTCCTCATCTGTGTAATCTCCTGAAGGGTGTAAAAGGAGAAATGCAAGAAAATATTATGGTCTGTTCTTTTAATATGATTTGGATTTATTTCATATTTTACTACTCTTAGTAACTCTTTCAATACATAGTCCATATTTACCCAGAGGGTGTTTTGCACCTATCCCATAATGCACTGCAACATGCCAACACATACTTGGGGATAAAACGTGTTCAAGGAGTTAGAGGATCACAATACATTTCATGATCATGCTACTTTGGGGGCTAAAATGAGTGTTAAGAATAGGATATTGGTGGGATCACATGACCCTGTTGCGGTGAAAACTGGTGCATTGTGGAATTGATTCAATACACCCTCTGATATTTACCTAATATTTACCCAATTGTATGGGTACACTGGAGTAGCTTTGTGCATGTAAAAGTTTTGAGGACATACATTGGATAAAGTGCAGGGCTCATGATTGTAAATCCTGAGTTTGAGCCCCTCTGCAGTCAACATCTCTGTATCATTGGGCAAGATACTAAATCTCAATTGCTGTTGTAGGGAATTACAATTTAAGTTGTGATGGGATGTGCGCTTGCCTTGCTGCCACCTAAAGAGAAGCGAAACGATTGTGACGATTTCCTGATGGCAGTGTAATAATAATAGGCAACAGAGCTTTGAGGCTGTTTATGGCAGAAAGCACTACGTAAAAGCTGATTATGATTATTATTATTACAGACCTGCCAACATTTAAACTGAAAAATCTTACTTGTACGCGCGGGTACATGTGGCGAGTGAGTCAACGCAGAACTCTTTAACCCTAACACGTCACGGGGTCACCCGCTATAACACGTCAGAACGGCAATAGAAGGCAATACAAAAGTGTCTCCTGAAGTCTCACCGACACAAGGCAGCAATAGGTCTCCTGAGGGGAAGATGTCAGTGGCAATAGAAAGCAATTGGTTTTCAACTGTCTTCTGCGGGGAGAACGGCTGAAAATCAATGCGAAGCAATGACCGGAATATACGCTCTACTTCCGTGTGCGCAAATTCGACCTTGACACATCTGCCAAATTCGGAAGGTCCAATGTAAAAGTGTCTTGAGATATTCAGAAACCCTACTCGTCCGTTTTTAGCACCTAAGGGACTAAAAAAAAAAAAAAAATATGTCAAAATCATACTAGTTGGCAGGCATGTTATTATTAGTATAATTTTTATCATTACCTATGTTGCCCTCTCTTGTTTTCACATCTGCAGTCGGAGAGCTTTTAGCTGATGAATCTTCTCGACTAGTAGTATCATCTTGAAATTCAGAGGAGTCCTCAACTCGAAGAAACTCTGATGAGCTATCCCTGTGTATATCACTTAATCTTTCTTCATCTTCTGCACGACTTATTGTTAACTGCTGAGACTGTTCAACAAGTTCCCTTTCAACGTCAACAGTAGGAATGGAATCGTCCGCAACATTTCCGATTTCTATATTGGAATATGCATCCGTCGAGTCATTAATGATGACATCAGAGTCATCGGGTATTGATTCTGAGTAGGTTGTTTCACCAGGAAGCAATGGAGCAGTTGCTTCTGAGAATGTCTTCAGAGTTGGGGCATCAGACCCTGATTCAATACCAATGTCAGAAAGGTTCGTCTGCGAGGATGTGTCTCCGCTGATAGAGCTAGCTGCTGTTGCTAAGGAACTACTGCCGTCGTGGTCTTCTTCCAGACCGGAATCGCCACCGAACACACCTGGCATACTGCTGGTCACTGAAAAATAAGAACAAATATAATAGTCTGTCTAATTGGCTCATTATAGGACACAACATGAGATAGCCCTCTGAGTAACCAATCAAAATTGTGTTTCTTTATCTCTGTGTAAACCATATCAGCATTCTTACAATATCTCTGATTTGCTCATTACATGATATTACTTGCCAAGTAACCAATCAAAATAGTGCTTATATAGAAAGGCAGGTTTGCCTAGGGGGTTAAGGACACAAAGTAGTAGAAAAGACTACAAAAAATATATAAGTTTTGAAATTATTTAGGGATGTGGTTTTATAAGCAATTATTGTAACAAAAACACAATCTCATTATTTAATGGTTCTTACAAGCATTTGATCAGAAAGGTGTTATTATTCAAAAACACATTATGTTTTATAAATCATCTAACTGAAGCCTGATTTCCTTTCCAATGTTGACTGAAACATGCATTTCCCTTCTGAGAAGTGGAATGCCCCAAAATACCTATTTTAGCACCCCTAAAAGATGAAATGGTCTCGACCAGTGACCCCAGGTCACACCCTGTCGACCATAGCTCTTCCTTAATTCCGTTTTGGCTCAAGCCCACACGGACGCGCGTTCATATCATGCTGTGGGGCGGGCCTGGAAGTGGGAAGTCAACATTGGAAAGGAAATCAGGCTTCAGTTAGATGATTTATAAAACATAATGTGTTTTTGAATAAATCATTGCACTGAACTGA
>JAMKCH010038662.1:0-71198 GCA_023653785.1 Ophioderma brevispina | reverse complement strand
TTGGCGCGATGTTCCTCGTTGCATCTGGGACGTCGTCCGGGAAAATGACGCCGATGGTCCTTCGTTGCTCCTGGGACGTCTTCCCGGAAAAATACGCGATGTTCCTCGTGCCATCTGGGCCTTTAACGACTGTACGCTAATATTCCTGTGCCGTGGAAAACAACGGCCGAGATGCAATAAATTATTCCTCGTTGCATCTGGGCGTTAAAAATAAAAAAAATAAATAGATTGCACCTCGTTGCAATTGGGCCGATGTTCGGCAAAAAGACCCGGTCCGGGTTAGGGTTAATGGGTTCATTGATGCACAAATGGGGCATGGAGGAAAAATTCGCCCGTTGAGTCGATCTGCCCACTCTTTTACCCCAGTCAGCTTAAAATAGCCTGTAGGGGACCTCTAAAGGAGGAAACGTAAGGAGGAAATCAAGGAAAATTATCTTGCCCCTCTCCATGGTGCGATTAAAATCCTGGCAGCTATAGGTAGCATCATTTTAATCAATCTCAAGGATCTGAAATACAATGTCGAATAATGAAAACATCCAAATGTGTTTTGAGTACTGTTAAAAGTGATAATTTGCGTGTAATTTTTCGCGTTTCAGCAATTTTTAAAATTTTGCTGTTTTTAAATTCGTCTGTTCAGCTGATCCTACATAGACCTACACACAAAATAAAAATTTCGCGAGTTGTAATTTTCGCGCTAGCTCAGAAGTGCGGAGAAAGCGTGAAAATTAATGTAGCGCAAAAATTTCCACTTTTACAGAGTTGATAAACATGTCACCAAACCACTTGAAAGATTTTTCTTTGAAAAATATGCATTCAAAAAATGGGAATGTCGATACTAGATATAATTTATAGATCTAAGCATGGATCCGTAGATATTAAAGGTTTTAAAATCATGGCAAATATGCGATGGATAATAAATGCATTCACATGCACTCGGGTTTCGACTTCCAACACACTCCGATTCTTTTATATACTCGAGCAGGACCCCTCCTCAGATGCTGACACGCTTTGACAAAATGTTTCTAATGATGTAATGCATTAACCTGAACAAAAAAGAACCCAAAATAAAGGGGTGCTCTGTCTGGTCGCTGGCTTTGGCTTTACTTTTGGTCAGAAAATGGAAATGCTAAACTCTGAAAATGGAAACATCACATAGCTCCAAGTTCAATTAAAATTGTTTTGTATGTTTGAGTTGAAACATTTATCTTTGGAATTAAAATGCAAATTGATGCAAAATTGCATTTTATTTTTATCAAGTGCACCCTTTCAAATAGGATTAATGGCAATGCAGCTTGCAGCAAACTCTTATTTTAAAGAAAAGGGACCATTTGAATGCAAAAGCATGTAATATTTATCATAGAAATTTCAATTGTGATATGGTAATGACCTTTGCAGAGTTTTGTTATTACAACAGATAACAATAGGGTTTCTAGCAGTTTTTAGCTCATTTACACTAAATTGAAATCTAAAGTTTGAAAGAAATGTGAAACTTAATTCTACTCTTTTGTTATCTCCATCTATAGCCTGCCACGTTGTATCAGGAGACAACCGTTAAAACAATGCAATTGATTGGGCTCAACACGTCCATCAAACGGGTGACGAAAGCCTTGGCAATGAACAGCCAATCAGAAGAGGAACTAAACCGACAAAAATTTTAGGTGCGATTTATGAGCAGCTTAAAAAAATTCACTCAGACTCGACTCGCGTAATGCCGAAACAATGCTGTAGGCTAACATTGAAGTGACCCGGTAATGACGAATTTTATTGCACCCTCGATATCCACCACCCAACGCTATCATGACCAAGTCTAACCCACAACATTTGACGACTGTGATTTAAACCTCGAAATGTTTATTATTCAAATTCTTAGTGTCTATCTAACTGCAATAAAAACAGGATACAAGGTGAGAAATCTTGGAGGTTTAACTTATACCTGGTTCGTTTTCTTTGTCTGTTACCAAGGGAAATTCAAAACCCCACCTTTTTGTCATCAATCTAATTCCCATTCCTCTATGTATGTAGACATATTTTTTCTGAGCTACCCCTTTGGGTTAAGTTACTTTGATTTGGGGAGGCACATTTTAACATTGTTTAAAAAACAGATTGAAATTTCTGTGTTTTGATTACTGTAATTTATATCAAGAGTGCATTCTTCCATAGCAAGGTTGTAGCTGCCACAGACATTGCTGAAAATGGCATTTAAGTCAGCGTACGCAATTCTAATGTATTCAAACAAATGAACCAACTCAGCTACCATCTCCCACTTGATTAATTTGGTTTTTTACATTGTGTGAAAACTGCAAGGGTAGATTAACCCTAACAGGACAACAGAGGCACTAAGAGGCAATTCATGTTTTTTGAGTGCTGATAACTGCCTCCTGTGGCATTTAGTGCAAAAAATGGCCGTGCTGATAAGTGCCTCCTGGGCATTCATTCCTCAGGGAGAGCTGATAAGTGCCTGCTGTGCATTTACTATGCGGAACCTAAATTCTGATAATTGTGATAACAGTTTTCCCCCCGGAAAGAGTTTTTAAGGGTAATTCCCAGTGCCTTTAAATTTACAAATGCCTATTAGCACCTGCACTCTGCAGAAGCAGGTCGGGATTAGGGTAATACCTCAACCATTATGTAGCATGTGGAAAATACTTGCATTGAGATATAGCCTAGTTGGCTAGCTTAAATTACAATTAGCAAAATAAATCAGAAATTACGTGTATTGTATTGTTGTGAAAAATGGATATTTCTCATCAACTAAAACACAGCAATTTTCATAAAACTTTTTATGTGGGTAGTGGTGGGACATTGCATATTGATATAACAAAACTACTGAAAGCTAAAACGTGCAATATTCCCCTGGCGGGGAGCAAAATTGCGGTGAGCAAATATGCCATGCCAATGAGCTCATTAATATGCACAAATAATGAGGACATCATATATGAACCTTGGGCCAGTGGTTCTCTGATCAGTTTGCCGGAATTGGCCCAAGATTTGTCCAAGCGCTACCCCCCAAAAAACGTCAACCTAACCAAAAGGAACACACACACACACACAGACAGAAGGAATCTGCTATCGCAAAATCCCCCATGACCTTTAGGTTCCAGGCTTAAAAAGGGACTGCATTAACATAATAATTAACGTAAGTAAAATTTCTATTTCAATGATGGCTTTTTCAACAACAAATGTCTTTGATTTTTTTTTACCAAAGCAATATTTTCAGGAGCCACTCATCCCTATAGTAACCATATCAGGGGCCACCACCAATTTTATTTATAGGCCTAACCAAAAGGCCGCCACTGCTATTGCCTTGCTTGAATTATTTAACACTTGTTATACTCGTGCTTATGTACTCAATTTCATACCTCAGAAATACGCACAACTTGTACTCCAGAATCACCGTAACTATCAAACTATCCTAAGGAAGCAAATGAAATAATCTCAGCTTAGCCATGTCACTCTTCAAATAACAAAAAAAGCTCTTGCTTGCATTTTTAAACTGTTCGACTCGTTCATTATGTACTCTAATTTCAGTACTCAGAAATACATCACACTTGGTACTCGAGAACACCGTACTATCCAAACTTCTAGGAAGCAAATGAAAATAATTTCAGCTTACCCGATCAACTCTCGAATAACAATAAAAAGCTCTTGCTTGCAGTAATTTAACACTTAATGTTAACTTTGTTCATATGTACTCAATTTCATACTCAGAAATCCTCATACTTGTACTCGCGAACCACCGTAACTATCCAAACTATCTGTGTAAGCAAATGAAATAATCTCAGCTTATCCCTGATCAACTCTTCAATAACACAAAAAAAAGACACAGCAACTGAAGGCTGAAGGGGGCAAAAGTAAATGTTGCGTGATATGGACCGTTTAACAGTATTTTGTTTCAAACTATAAAAAGCTATAAAGGGAATATAGCAGCTTGTTGCGGAATCATATTAATTGCTATTCAGTTTCAATGTGCGACACTGACCCTGAGATCAGACCAAGTACTGTGCCACTGCCGACTAGGTGGCTTGTTAAACATTAACGGCAGATTGAAACAAATTTACTAGAAATAGAACAGAGAATTTTTTTTTTTTCTGAATGCCTTGTCAACTTGATCAAAAGATCTGTCTATTCAAATCAGGTGGAAGATAAAAGTAAATTATTTGATTTATGTATGAAAAGATGTCTTTGGTAAAAAATGCCAAAAGCTAATTTGTTGTTGAAAGTGCCACCATAAACAGGGGTGTGATAGAGTTTTGTGAAAAATCCTGATTTTGGTTTATATAAAATCCTGATGAAAAACGTAAATGTTGAAAAATCGGGCTGAATTTAAATTAAAGTGGCGGCAATTTGGAAAATTAAAAATTCCTTAATCAGGAAAAATCCCTGGAGAATCACACCCCTGCATAAATTATTAGAAATGATAGAACGGAGATTTTTCGAAATAGCCGTCTAATCTGTTCAAAAGTGTGATTGTCTTTCAAATCAAATGAGATAAGGAACCTACTTGTAGAGCAAATATTACTTTGGTTTTGAAAAATAAAATGTCCAAAACACACATTTTGTTGTTGAATATATGCTCCAAAAATAGTATTCAAAAGTTGCTTCTAAGAACAGATTCCTCTAAGGCAACGGTAAGTACATTGACATGGTTGCTAGGCAAACCTAAAAGGGGTTAATGGCATTCACAGAGTGTTTTTGGAGCATATTTTGCCACCCAAAGGGATGCTAAATGATGGTAATTTTGTGAGAGACATGTCACATGTGTTCACTCATTTCCTCTCAATATTTAGTGAGTGGAAAAGATGTTTTATAGTGTAAACCAGACAAAAAGGCTAAAATACTTCTTGCAGTACACATGGCTTGTTTTTTAAAAAAGTTCTGTAAAACCACCCTCATTCAGGCAAGAAATTTTTGGGAATGGACTAGTCTGTGTTTTAAGACGCCTCAAAATTTTGCCGTCAATGTGACGGATGGCGAAGGTGCGTGTCAAGGGGTGAAGCCCTCGTCCAAGGTGGAGAGAGGGGTGTATCTTTGCGTGAATCATGTCGTCTGTATGGAAGGATTGAGTTCCTACTAATTAATTGCTATTGCCAACATTGCATAACTGTCAACTGTACCCCTTCTTAACCACCAATATGAATGCCCGACCAGAATCACGTTATTTTTTTGACAAAATGCATACGCACTGGTTTCTGCCTTATGTAAAATCCACTGATGTCACAGTTTCCATTGACCAATCAGTTCCCAGGATAGTAACTGACATAATTTATCCTGAAAATAAAGAAAAACAGAACACACAAAATATATGCGAAAAGGCGAATGTGCAAGAGATTTCTATTAGAGGGCGCTTATAAGCCCATTGGTACAAACCTGTCTGTCCCCGGGGTCTGTCCGCATTATTCTTTTAGAGTCACAGGTCGTTCAGCCATCAAATTTGGTGGGTTGGTGTAGCTGGGGTTGACGCCAGAACAAGATTGCATTTCCGGGGGGTATGCTAATCGCGAAAGCAAGGTAATCGAGAAAAAACGATTTTCAACAAGTATTTTTTGAAAAAGCTTGTCCGGGGGCAAGAAAGAAGCCAGGTAATCTCAAAGCGGGTGAATGCTAGCGTTATGATTCAAGCAAAAACCAATCCGACTATGTATGTGTCTAGATGACAAAATATGACATTTCAAAACAAAAGTGCGCATCCAAGAGCTGATGAGCTCATACTGAGAAGAGTAATTGACCTTTCAAATGTTGGCAAAATGACAAGTTTCAGGGCACATCAAATCTGGTTTAGTAATGGAGTTTGCAGTGGATAAATGAAATTGGTCGCCACAACAAGCTGTTATGTGTTTTCGCAGCCACAGCTAGGCGGGCTGCTAGGTACTTTAAATTGTGTAGAAAATTATGTTGTCTCCATAGTGAATCAGGGATTGATTTCTACAGTATAACATATTATGATCTATCAAAATGGACTCTCGTTTCAGGTGAAATCAAAATGCATGTATCCAAAGAAACATTCCTGTAATCATGGCTGGAAAAAATTCGCACTTTTGCCGAGGAAACACAATCAAAATGTTTTACAACCACACCAAACCGGGTGGGGTTGTGGTGGGGGGGGGTGGAAGGGTGAAAACCAAACACGGGGGGGGGGGTGGGGGGGGGGGGAAACCCACACCTTTTGTTTTTTTTTACCACCTTTTTTGTTTTTTTGTTTTTTGTTTTCAAAAACATGACAAAACAAAAACCCCCACCTCAGTTTTTTTTTTTTTTTCTTTCTTCCAACCTCAATATGGTAAAAGTCCTTCCAAATGTCAAAATTTCATCCAAAATGCAAAATTTCCATCCAAAAGTCAAATTTCCTGGAACCAGGTTCCCGAGTCTACTTTTACAGGCATGCCGATACACATCAAAACATACGGAATTCAGGGTAAGCACTTTATCAGCAATCCAACGGTGATTGCAACAGATTGCCTTACAGGAAACACAATGCTTGAGGAAAATAAAATAAGTCATAATGAATGATGCTTATTAAAGTATCACAAAAAAGGCGTTTTTGAATGAGCCAATACAGGTTCCCACAGGTGTATCCCACATTGATACAGCTTCAACACATAGGCAGGCATAAAGCAGATTGTATTTGCTATAGTCAAATTGCTCATAGGGTAGTTGTAGGTTGGGGACTATTGTTAAAATCTGCTCTGATCTGACTCAGAAATGCACATAAATAAAAAAACAAAGGCACAATCCAGGGGACACCAAAAGGAGGGGTCAAAATGTCAAATGCACTCATCTCCCTCTGGCATTGCTTATTCCAGTAGACCACAATTTTGCATGTTTTTGGGAAATCTGATGTAAAATATATCCCCAAAATGGAACTATCCCAAAATGGTTCAATCTGATTATGTGGTAATAAGAGCTGATCCATCACTGACACTAAAAAGCTACACCCTAATTTTCCCTAAGGGACCACATTTACCTCCCCATCTGTGCCCACCTAAGACAATGTTTCAAATATACAGTGTGAGTCCAAAAAAACCCTACATTCAGCATAAAAAATAATTTTAAATAGTTAATTGTTTTGCCTCCAAATGTTTGCTCTGGTTATAAGGAAGGATAAACAGGCTTTCAGAACAACGTTTAGTTGGGGTCATTTGGAATTTGTGAGGAAAGAAGTTACGCCTTATTTTGCTGAGACTTCAAAATCCTGTTAGGCCGATTTTGAGCCAAAACAAAGATGCATCGGTACGTAAAGTAAAGGGTCTAGCAGTGAGGTGAGTACAAAACATTTAACACCACATTGTTGAACAATAGAAGGTGGGAGGGTAATTGAAGGATTATAAAAAATTAATATCCCAGAGATTACAAAAGAGAACTGCTAAGTAAAAAAAATGTTCAATTTCCTAATAAGAAATTCAAGATAGCTGGTGTACGACCAAAGTTTACTTTGGTTCCGCAAGATTTCATGGTTTTACCTACAACGAAAACTTGGGAGCAAAAGTGAACCCATAGAAAGTTTGGATTCCGATGCAAAACAGCAGTGCGTAATGAATTTGAAGGTTAATTCCGATTTATGTACAGAAAACTTCAGCTTTAGTTCTTTTGCAATTTATGGACGATGAGTATACTGTATTGTGACAAAATAATACCTTAGAGAGTAAAACAAAAAATCTCTGAGACGTTTCAATATGTTCAGAACTGAGACAATGGAGTATTTTCAATAAAACTGACTCTTTATGATTGACCAATGGTAATCTAATTTTTGAGATATTTTAATTATAATTATGTTACAAAATAGACCATTTTATTCCAAACTGATATGTTTTTTCGAGAAGAAATCGATACAATCTGAAATTGCATGTGAATAATGTCTTTGCTATAATGAGTAATGGTATACGTCGGTGTCAGTATCGTCGCAATGTATGGCTAAAATCGGCAAACTTGAATTTTTAGGTATCTCCGCAAAAATTGATATTAGTTTCTGAACCCAAAGCCGGAAAGAACCAAATAAATATCTTCTGATAGACTGTTTATCTCTGTAAACAACCAAAGCAAACATTGAAGCAAAAATAATGGTTAACTTTGAAGAAAAATATTTCATGGAATGTAGGGTTTTTATTGACTCACAGCTGTATAAGCACACCAAATGAGCCTGATTTGGCATTCACTAGTAAAGCTACACCTAATTTAACAAAACCAAAGTGTAATCACACATAAACCTGACAAGTGACCATAAATGACCTTTGACCTTATTTTAAGCAAAAGGCTGCACAATGTGCACACTTTAATGGCATGAGGGCACAATGTATAATTGGCACATTGTATATTGCAAAATTGTGACAACCACACAGATCATGGCTGCTACAAAGTCTTTCTGATTAAAATGGGAAGAGGGAACAATCCCGGCTGAGGCGGGCCAGGAGTCCGAAGCCGAAGCTGGCTGGGACCGACCTCTCTCCACGATGCTCAGGCACACGCCACGACCGAGCAACTCTCTCTGCGGAGGGCCTCAACTTTACCGACAGACAGTCCAATATCGCTCCCAGAAAGTGGGGTCTATGGGAGGGCGAGACTGCGGGACGGTCGAGGTTCACGGCGAAAACGAGAGACCTTATCAGGTCTAGCACCTCCTCAATAAAAGGCTTGAAGCCTCTGCGAGGAGGAGCCACAGTAGCCAGCCGTCTAGGTAGACGAGATTGTCCTCCCTTCGCGAGGAACCTCCGCTACACCTTCCCGACCCTTGTGAAGGTCCGGTCGCGGTCGACAGGCGAAGGGCAGGACCTGGAACTGGTAGCCACCCGCCAAGGCAAAAAACAGAAGCCATTTCTGTGCTGATTCGTGCGCGGGGACGTGGAGAAATGCGTCTTCAAATCCAACGTGGCCACCACCATCCCTGGTTAAGGGGAAGTTGGAGTAGAAGCCCTCTTTGACTGGATGCGAGAGGCATATCAAGGTCACCATTGGCCGCAGGCAGCTATCTCTTGCAGGAGCGAGTCCGGAGGCAGGTCCCTTGGAAGAGGGGGCGAAACCTCACCCCTCTGAATGGGCGAGGGCAGGCTGTGAACTCTCTGCGGTACCCGTGGTTACCACATCTGGACCAGAGGTGTCCGAGGTCACTGCCTGCCACGCTCACGCGGAATTCCATGAGGCGACCGCCTACCTATTGGAGGCGAGATTTGATGACAGGGTAGTAATACAAAGACCTGCGCGTCGCTTTGACTCCTCGGACTTTGGGCTGGCCCCGAACCTTTGCGTTTTACCTTTGATCTTGTCTTTTACGGCTGGGTTTACCGCCGCTGCTACGCCGGTGCTACCTCCCTGGTTCTTATGGGCTTGGTAGCCCTGGTAGGGGGTAGCGGGGCGGCTGAGCGCCCCATTAAGGGTCCGGAGGCTTTGGTCCTCGGCTCCCCCGAAAGGTTGTCGGTTCCCTTCTTTCCTTGCTGGCCCTGGGCGCCTGAGGTCCCGGCTTTGTCGCCAAACGGCCTTCTTTCGCGCCAGCTCCTTAGTCTGAGGGAAGGCTGTTGACCTCCGAAAAGGTCTTTCCCCAGGGGCGACCTCGAGCATTCCACGGGAGTCCGTGAAGTTCAAAGGCCTTGGCGGGACAAAACTGTCGTCTAGATCTCACCGGACCTGGTCGTAGGAGAGCGGAATGCTCGGCGAACAAGTGATTAAGGTCCGATACCACGTGGATCGTCCTATCAGTGCAGCTTTGGAAAGCGACCTGTCCGGCTCCGGCACGGGCCGTGCCAGGTGGGCGAAACCCAACTGCTGGGACGTTGGATCCGGCGTGGCCTCCCTAGCCAGGGAGTCAATGCCCGCAGCGCCATCCCGCTCTGTATTCCATGGTTAAACACGGAATGGGCGGGGCTCGAGGTTTATCCCCAGCGCCCTCCCACCCCTGGGGGGGGGAGAGTCTGAAGGGGGACCGCATCTCGGTAACGTCCCGAGACATCGGCCGAAAGGCAGGCTCTAGGCCCAGCGGGGTAACCGGGTAGGGAGTGTCCTCCTTCACGATCCGGGAAGGCATGTCCCTAACCAGGGGATCCTGTCCACCTTCCCCTCGGAGTGTAACCGAGTCAATGGTGGTCTTAAGATCCCTGACAGAGGTATAAAAGGCATTGAGCTTGGAGGCTTGGGCGGACGGGGCTGTACACCCCGAGATCGGACCCACTGCGGGGAGACTTAACTCAACCGCAGCACGGCGTGCCGAGAGGACCGCCGCGAAAAATGGGCCGAAACTCTAGGGTTAGCAGCCGGTCACGCCAACGACCTTCCACCGACTTGTAGGACGATGGCGGGACCATATATGGGTCGCCCCAGGATCTGCACCCCCCCCCCCCCCCCCCCCCCCCCCCCCCCCCTATGGGTTCGAATCCAATGCGAATCGTTCTCCGGCATCGGCTCCCGGCTGTAGTGACGGTGGGTTGACGCTCCCTTGTGGGAGGATTTCCGCCACGGGACCTGCGACGCCTGGGGGCGGTCTCCGGCGGAGGGCGTGGGGCCGTGGAGTTCGGAGTTAGCCTGCAGAGTTGAAACCTTGGTGCCATAAGATGCCCAGGGGGTCGCCCCAGGGGCAGGCCCGGCTCTGAGGCTGGTCCGATGCCTGGCTTCCTCACCAAGTGTGGGAGGAAATGAGGAGGGCAAGGTACACGGTTTAGCCGTGAGGACTTGCCATTACAGAGGGGGAACGGCGTAAGCTCGGACCCCAACCCTCCTCTCGTCTAGGCATTGTGAGGGCCGCCGGAGGTTGGTTGATCTCCCGTCGACCGTACAGTCGGAGGGAGGACCGTCTGGTCCAATAGACGTGGACAGGTGGCACGATCGGATATCCTATGTGTATGGTCGGGAATGGCTACTGTCGCCACCAGGTCGAAGCCTTGTCCCGCCCTGGAATACTACGGGGGGAGCTACGGACAGAGGTTCGGGTCCACCTCACTTTCGACCTGCCCGTGTCTGGTCGTTTGTAAGGGTGGCAACGTCGACCAACCATCCTAGACGGAGGAGGCGGGTAGGGTCTCCTCCGTCGGAATCAGCGGTCCATCCCTCCCCTTTCAAGGTGGAGGTGACGCCGACTCGTCATCCCCCGAAAAGAGCGCGCTATCGCTAGATTCAATGATAATAGCGTTCATCAGGACCCTGTGGGAGGCGGCTCTTTTATTAGCCGGCGAGCTCAGCTAGTTCGGGGGGAGCTTGCGTTTTGGCGGCCAGGGCCCTCCGGTCGGCTCCAATCCCTCAAGGATGAGGGAGAGCTGTACCCGAGACAGAGGGTTCTGCCAGATGTGCAATAGATTAAGAATTACCGTTACCCTTTGGGGTGACGGGTGGGTCTCCAGAAAAGGCAGTGGATGTCCGGCCTTTGAGCTCCAATCCCGACCAGGCGCTCGACATGGGACTGGCTTTGAATGCCTGCCCGGCAAGGGAGCTGGTCTAGGGAGCGGTCGGTCGTGTATCCGACCTGGGTCCGACCATGACCTGGTCCTCCCCGACAGTGAGCCGACATGGGACTGGCCTAGAATGCATGTCCTCAAGGGAGCTGGTCTAGGAAGCGGACCGGTCGGGTCTACGACAGGGTTTTCGACCATGACTGGTCCTCCCCGACCGTGAGCTCGACTGGGACTGGCAAGAATGCCTGTATCAAGGGGATGGTTAGGAATGCGACATGGCGGGTCTCGGTCTCAGACCTGAGGTATCGGACCATGACTGGTCTCCCCGACCTTGAGCGAGACCGGGACTGGCCCTAGAATGCATGTCCTCAAGGGAGCTCGTCTAGGAAGCGACCTGGACGGGTCTCGACCTGGGTCTCGGACCAGGACCTGGGTCTCGACCATGACGGGTTCCTACCCCGATCGTGAGCTCTACCCCCCTTTTGGGACTGGCCTAGAATGCATGTCCTCAAGGGTGGTCTAGGAAGAGAACGGCGGGTCTTCGACCTTGGTCCCGACCAGACTGGACCCATACCCAGACCGTGAGCTAGAACCTGGGGCGGGGCGAGAGAGGTACGCCCGGTGGGAAGCTGGTCCAAGAGATGACCTACGGTCGAGGTCCCGACCTGGAGTCCCCGGTACCGGACCTGGCGCGCCGTCCTGGACCGTGAGCTCGACATGGGGTGGCCTTGGGGGCCTTGCCCTCGAGGGAACTGGTCCAGGGATCACCCTGGTCGGGGCTCCTAGACCAGCATCGCCGTCGGGCGCCCTTTTGGGTCGGCCTCTGGACGGCCTGACGCCGAGTTACAGTGATGGATTTCCTTCTTGTCCTTCGACCTGGCCAGCTTAGGCTGGTGGGTCGGACCCGGGGTCCTTCTTTGAGGACGCGCACACCCGGGGAGTTCTCTTAGAGACCTCTTCAGGAAAGAAGCGGGAGATCAACATGGACTGCGGACCGTCAGGGGGTCGGGGGGAGCCTTTGGGCCATTTCCTTGCTGACTTCCCCCCATGGGGGGCGACGCTGAGGGAAAGGGACTCCCTGATACACGGGTGGGAGTGCTTCGTCGGAGAGACAACTTGGGGGACTGGGTGTCCCTATGTCCTAGCGACGGCCTTCCCTGCGCCAAGGTTCTCCAGGGACTGGCATTTGGCCTTGAGGGCTGTTTTCTTACTTACCTCAAAGGCTTGCCACTGCTCGTCTGTTCACTTTTCATCGATGGTGCAACCGAACTTGGTTGGAGTCCATATTGGTGTCGCTGATTGGTCCTATCGGTAAAAGAGCAAGGACAAAGAAGGAAAATTATCTCTACAAGAAATTAGGTACCCCAGGAGTAAGAGGAGCGAGGGACACCCCGGTACCCCCAAAATAAATGGGACCACGACCGACCCCGAAAGAAGCTATAAAATTTTTTTTTCCATCGACGGGGATCCCGTGGGGCTGCCATTAGAGTTCCCCGACCTATGGAGGGGGCCCCCATCCTACCCTGTAAGCCCGACGGGAGAGAGACCTTCGACCGTGTCGGACATCGAACCCGAGTCCCGACCTCTTTTGTGAGGAGGGAGGGGGAATAGGGGCGGACTGCCTATGTAAAATCGATCATGGGATGGTATGGGGCGGTAAAGCCACCGACCTTCCGCCTCAAGTTGATAGGCATCCAGCTACCCATAATCCCCCGGGACTGGAGAGCGAAAAAGGAGAGGAGGGGCGGGGGTGGATCGCTACGTGAGCTCGACCTGGGACGGGCCTAGAATGCCTGTCCTCAAGGGAGATGGTTATAGGAAGGACCTGTGGGTCTCCGGACCTGGCCTCTCGACCATGACCTGTGGTCTCGACCATGACCTGGCCATCTCCGATCGTGAGCCTCACATGGGAAATGGCCTAGAATTCCCTGGCCTCAAGGGGGCTGGTCTAGGAGGCGGCCTGGTCGGGTCTCTGACCTGCGTCCCGACCACGACCTGGGAATCCCCGACCGTGAGCTCGACCTGGGCTGGGCTCGGAGGTCCGCCCGCGTGGACGCTGGTACAGGATTACATAGGTAGAGGTCCCGACCTGGAGTCACGCGGTACCGACCTGGGCGCCTTCCTGGACCGTGGAGCTAGACCGGGGGCTGGCTTGGGGGCCTTGCACTAGAGGGGAATGGTCCAGGGATCACCTGGTCGGGAGGTCCTCGACCAAGGCGTCGCCATCGGGCGCCATTTTGGGTCGGCCTCTTGGACGGCCCGAAGCCGGTCAGTGACTGGATCTTCTTGTCCTTCGACCGCCCAGCTAGGCGGGTGGGTCGGACCCGGGGGTCCTTTCTGTAGACGCGCACCCGGGGAGTTCTCTTTAGAGGACCTCTTCAGGAAAGAGCGGGAGATAAGGGCCATGACTGCGGACGTTCAGGGTGTCGAAGGGGGCGCACTTGGGACTATTCCTCTGCTGCTTCCCCCCATGGGGGGCGCGATGCGGGAAGGACTCCCTGATACCCGGGTGGGAGTATAGTCGGAGAGACAACGTGGGGGACTGGGTGTCCCCGTGTCCCTTGCGACGGCCTCTCTGCGCCAGGTTCTCCCGGGACTCGGCCTTTTTGGCCTTGAGGCTGTTTTCTTACGTACCTCCAAGGCTTGCCACTTGATCGTCTGTCCACTTTTATCGATTGTGCAAACGTACTTGGTTGGAGTCCACATTGGTGTCGCTTGATTGGGCCTATCTGTAAAATAGAATTAAAGAAATAACCGAAGTAGTACCGGGAGTAAGAGAGAGAGGGGTACCCACCAAATAAACTGGGACCAAGACCAGACCCCGAAAGAAGCTTATCACATCGACCGGAATCCCGTGGGGCTGCCCTTAGAGTTCCACCGACCTATGAGGGGGCCCCCCTCCTCCCATGTAAGCCCGACGGGAGATAGACCCTCGACCGTGTCCGGACCTCGGAACCCAGTCCCGACCTCTTTTTTTAGGAGGGAGGGGGATAGTGGGCGGACTTCCTATGGTTAAACTCATCATGGAGGTATGGGGCGGTAAAGAAAGCCACCGACCTTCCGCCCAAGTTATAGGCATCCTCTACCCCCCTCCATCCCCCCGGGACTTGAGTAGCGACAAGGAGAGGAGGGGTCGGGGGTTCGCTCGCTACGTGAACTCGATCATGGGATGGGATGGGGCGGTAAAACCCCGACCTTCCGCCTCGCGCTATAGGAATCCAGCGACCCTTCGACCCCACCTCCCCCGTCGGGAAGCCTAGCAAAACCAGGGGAGGGGTCCGTTCTCAGATGGGAAAGTCCCCCCCCACCTACCAAGAACTCAAAAGGGAGATCCTGGGCCCGCCCGGGCCCAGCAAAACCAGTGGACCTGAAAGGAAGACCTTACTTAGTGCCCCCTTCCGGTTTGAGGAGGGGTCCAAAACACCTTTTAGATCCGTCCCAACCCACCCCTCCCTAGTCGATGGGAAGACTCTCGGTAAAAAACTCCAAACAAGTGGCCATGGTCCCATTTTGGGGACCCACCCCAATCTGACTCAACATGCCCCAAAATCCCACTACGGGACCCCAGGGACCCCCACACCCCTAGGATAGGCCCCGGTGGGGGAGCGAGTCCCGGGGGTCACAAGTCAAAAACACCAAAATGGAGTTTTGGAACCACAAGGCTCACCATAACCTGAAGTAAAAACATGTAATATCAGCTAAAATCCCATCAGGATCTTTTTTACCAACCTAAAATAATATCATATTTTTTTTTAAAAAGTTTTAAAGTGCCACTTTTTATGATTACATTAAATAAATACTCACATGCGTATATACGGCTAGAATTTGTTTACACTTTTCCTGGCCCTTGCCTGATCACTTAAACAGGTGAGAGAAGGCTTGTAAAAATCACCCTGTTCTTCGAGAAACGTCCTCCCGTCTAAAGACGGAGGATAGACAGTGGATTTACAAGAGGGGACCGCACAAATCTCGGGCTAGATAGGGCGGTGCTCTTACCTGAAACAATTCTGATTATACGCATAGATAAAAACATTGCAAAGTACATCTAACTCGCCGATAACACAAAACCTCTTAGGCTAAAAAAAATAGCTGTTTTGGCTAAGGATACGTATGTGCTCAAATTGACGTTTCTTTCTGGTCATTGCAGCTATTTGCCGGAGATTGAAAGATTTATTCCGGTAGCCTCAGCGATAAGCATGCTCCCATTTGGAGAAACCAATTTGAATAAGGACGACTCCCGGCGCATGGGCGGTGAGTTTCCCGAAAAATAGTGCGCGCTTCGGCGGATTTTTTCGCGGTAGCGAAATTTTAATGTGTATAGAGGTTTCTCTGGTCTTGCCCAAATGAGACATTTGTGCAAAGATAAGTCCTCGGGTGTAGCCATCGAGAGCGCAGTGTATTGGCTTATTTAATCATAATCGTATTAATACACCAATCAATGGCCCGTATGCCCATGTGGTTACTAACTTACCATTCCCTTCATTGCTTTCCTAAGGCATTCTGCTTCATGTTGAACCATCAAATTCTTCTTTTCCTGAACTGTTTCCTGTCCCCTTTATTTTCAAATTCAGGACATAAATAAAATCATTCTCTATTAATACCAACCGTGCTCTTCCGTCTGTCAGTGTGGTCTGTCTATCTGACCGCGTCGATTTTCTGGGGAGACCAAGGGTCCCATGTTCCTGCTTTTAATGTTTTCAGAATCTACCCTCCTATTCATTTGTAATAACCAGTAATTCCAAGAATTTCACATATTGGATCCAATTTAAATCTCCCTACGACCTGACATTAATAAAGTCGGATCCAAATCCGGGTTCTTTTTTACTGCATCAATCCCCATTTCCCGATAAACTGCTGTATTACGTACGTTTTTTATATACCGATCGTATGTGTTCCACAAGTACGTATCGAGACTATTTTTATCGACCAGGATCTCTGCCAGTGCCAGGGATCACTGGATCGACCCTCGACCGTAAGCGATGGTCAAAATCTCACAATCGCCAAAGACGCCATTTTGTTGATCGCACGGGGAACGAATGAATGATTACGTCGTTGAAACATGATCCAAAATGGCTCGTTAGAACGGGTTTTCAAGACAACAGACCGGACAGGATATAAATAACGTGGTTCTGAACCTGGAGATTATTATAAAAGATGACCTTTGAACAAGTTTCAAGCGAGGCAGATCAATTTTTGATGGGTATCACAGCACTCTGGCCAGTATCGGCAGTCTAGTATACAGCGGCACTGTGGCTGTGTATTACACACTACTGTAATGATAGCACTACACTAGCGTGGTGGCTGAACTAGGAATTTGTCGATAAGTTGTGTATTTTGAAATCACAGTTAACAATGTTTTTCATGTTTAGTACCATGCACATACATCATGATCACATCGCATCTCATGGCCATGACTTTCCATGATGCATGGATGGCAGGCATGGCCCAGGCCATGATGGGGAGACTCTTCAGTTATGTGGTACGGTATGTGTTTAAGGCTGCCTTTGTCTCTTGAATTGATAAAGATTCTGAAAACATAATAATCATAAAATTGGATCCATTCTTCGTCCAATGCAAAATTTATTGGTCTCGTCATGAGTTGAAAAATATCGGGCTCAGCTTCGCTTTGCCCGATATTTTTCAACTCATGACTCGACCAATAAATTTGTGCATTGGACTCAGTTGGATCCAATTTTATAAGAAACTTGGTGGGTAGGTGCCCCTTGACCTTCCGAAGACCAAGTTTGTATTGGTTAGTGGATCAAAGGTCATCAGGGGTCATTCATGGTCAAATGAGATAAACTTTGGTGTATCCAGACGAAACTTGGTGGGTGGGGTCGACTGCTGATGCCGAAAATTTTAAAGGTCACAACAAGGTCATCGGGGTCATTCAAGGTCAAAGGAACCGCGAAACCCAGGTAATTGCCTAGTTGGTAATATTTTTCAAGGGACATGCAATCAAAACCAATAAAATCTAAACAAAACAAAAATAATTACGTTACCAGTATACAAAGCATAATTTTGACTCTAATTTTTAAAGCATATGTCCATTGAACAATTGTTAAAGCCACCAGTTATTTCTTCCATATGTAAACAAACACTTCCTGCAATTTTGGTCATTGTTGGGGTTTATACATTCTTGTGTTGGAAATTGTTTTGAAGTCCCCTGTAAGTGACTAAGCTGAACCAGTGGCGTAACAAGCTTTTTTGCAGGGGTTAAGGGGGGGGCACATATATTATCATGGGAAAGCATATATTAAAGTTTGTTAGTATGTACGCCTATGTTATTTTCACTGTTAATTGGTGCATTTGGAG
Source organism: Ophioderma brevispina (assembly GCA_023653785.1). Taxonomy (NCBI): domain Eukaryota; kingdom Metazoa; phylum Echinodermata; class Ophiuroidea; order Amphilepidida; family Ophiodermatidae; genus Ophioderma; species Ophioderma brevispina. Next base: position 53,517 of record JAMKCH010038662.1, on the reverse strand, counting down.
AAAATCAATAATTCCACAGAAGTGGTGGCAAGATTTCTGGGGGGCTGCCCCAAGAGAAGATTTCAATAGCTTCCCACAATGCATTGCTTCCAATGGAGGTTTTTGTACAGGTACTGATGTGGGTCGTTAGTGATGAAACATGGCTAAATTGACAGTACTGATCACAAACTTGCATTTTAAGAGCGTTTCATCTCTAACGATCCACATGGCAACCTGTACAAAAACTTCCAATGGAAGCAATGCATTGTGGGAAGCTACTGGTATCTTCTCTTGGCTGCCCCTGTCCCCCTGTTTATGCCACTGAACTGAATGCAATGTAAAAACACTGTTTTTTTTTAAAACAAATGTGGGAATCCTCACTTTTTTATGCTTGTGAACAGTTAGGTATGTTCAGAAAGGTTTGGAAATTTACTAATTAGGAAAGTTTGCTATTAGGAAAGAATATATAATTATAATTTGTATAAAAGGTAGGTGACACGATCATGGGCCATTTTTTCATATGAGGTTTTCTCTCGCACATGGAAGCATATCACCAAGAACATCCCATTACAAATTGAGTTAAATTGGTCCAGTTATTTGAATAATAAAAACAAAAATGTGTAATAAAATTGGCCCATTGGACAGTGTGAGTTAAAAAAAAATGTGGTATAGCACATTTGGAGATGCTTTTCTTCATAACATCAAAAGGAAACATTTCCTGGTCCTAAAATTTCACTCGGGTAATGAGAAAACTTTCTTCTGATACCAAAATCTCATGGAATAAAGTGGAGGGGGGGTGGTGGTGGTGGTGACAAGGCTGTCGATTGGGTCACCACCTTTAATAGGAGGAGTTGTGTGTTTGCCTGTGGTGCAAATTTATCAAAATTTCCCGGGTTTGAATTCTGGTGGGGACACTTGCTGGGATTTATCTGGTTAAAGGTGCAACGAGAGACTTTGGGGCTCCCATATATTGTGTTATATGTAGTGATTTCGTATAGATAAGACCCCCAATAGATTTCTTACCTTGTCTTTGGTTACAGAAATGCCCTAGAAGTGAAAACAAAAGGCGATTTTAATTTGCTTAATTTCAATATAAAACAGGCTGAATTTCGTATTTGCTCCTATACGAAATTAGAAATTTCACAATTTTTGTACCAAAGAAATACTTTTTAGCTTAATCCTTTCACATGGGGACATTTTTGATAAAAAGCTTTACATTGGTGCAAAATCAGAATTTTCGTATTTTTAGGGACACCTGTTATGTGAAATCTCTCGTTGCACCTTTAATCAATTCTGGATTTCATCTGTATACCCACTATTGATTAAAAACAGAATACCGCTTTCCTCCAGGCAGTGGCGGCCAAGCCTCATTCAACATAGCAACTCACACAAACTATCAAAAGCAATTACAGCACTACGGAGTGCAAACCACAAACCACTTTTGAGTTCATTGTACTATTTATCGGTTAGGGGTTGTATTCATGACCCACATACGACCTCGTCCTCGTCCGTTGTTCATACAAACAAATCAGAAATAACCCTTACAGTGGAGTTGATTCTTCAACTCCAACGTTTTATGGCAATAAAAAATTTCCCTTACAACATATAACAAAGTTTCGGGATTTTTCGTCATGCTCTCGCTTTTACTTGTTAAACCCAGTGGGGCGGTCTACAATAGGATTTCCTTGGCCTCCCTCTCCTGGCTTTCCTCCATGGTTCAACTTGGAATTGGGCAATGAATCATGAAAGCATCCCACTCTTCAGAGGGGACGATAGCTGTCGGTCCCGTGTAAGAGAGTCACAACTGTGCAGGTACATCACATCCATTTCAATAAGAGTAGGGCAACGCCCTGACTGTGCCCAATTCCTCCTCAGCCTCAAAAAGCTGGTCATCTTAGGAGCGTCTGTATCACGGATACATGCGCCCCGGATCAGCTTACTCGCTGACAATAAATCCTAACACCACCACAAGCCTTATCAATGACTTGCAGATATGCAAAGAATAGGATGAGTTGCATCTTTCTAGGTTAAGAAATACCAGTTTGAAAAAAAGTTTTATCAATCTGTGATAGAATCACATATTTTTAGTTAAGAAATACCCAGAGGGTGTTTTGAATCAATCCCAAAATACATTGCAATGTACCTATACCATAATGGAATAAACCAGTACTTAGGGATAAATTGTGTTATTGAAGTTAAAGAACCACAAGACATTTTTATGATCATGCTGAAAAATTACCAAATAAGTACTAGTGCTTTAGTGGTAAAATCAGTGTAAAGGTCAGGGTGTTAAGAAAGAAATTTTTGTGGGGATCACAATGACCTTATGAGGTGAAATTTCCCCCAAAACTGGGCATTGTGAGATGGACTCAAGTTTTGAAAAAAAAAGTTTCATGACCATAACATAGCTAGTTATGTAAAATCCTGACAAGAGACCTGGCCTCTTTACAATAATCTGAACATACTCATACTAAATACTGAAATTATAAAGAATAGCATATGAAGAGAGACTACACACCAAGACCAATGAGTCGAGTGTTGCATGACGCATTGCCTTTGCTAAAAAGTGCAAGCATTCCCAGGAAATACCTTTACACAGGTCTGATCCAAGCACAGCATAGACATAGCTGGTTTACAAATGCCATAATGAAAGTGGCCGTATTGAACCGTTTTATGTGTTCACTCATAATGGTTATAACCATTTTTTCTGGTTTGATGCTACACTCTCAATTAAGAGCAAAATTTGGACTCTCAAATTTGAAAACAAAAAGGCTTGATGCTCTTACCCTGTGTATTTTCTGACTGCTATATTCTGTTAGCCATTTGCTGTGTAGGAGTTTTACCACTGCTGTTCGGCAGTTGACTGCTGCTGTCTTGCAGCAGTGCCGGCAGCGGTGGTAGTAGATGTAGGATAAACCAGGGTTGCCAGTGTGGATCCTGAAAAAAGAGAACGAACTGATTGGTCCCGTATTAAGATACTATAGTATCAGCAATTCACTCGAAAGAGTTAAATATTTGAAACTTGCAGGAATAGTTTTAACCCTAAAGCGCCGGGCTTTTGGCCCATCTCACCGCCGGGGGGATTCCCACCCCCCTAGTATCTCGGCAAACTGATTTTTGATGAACTATCATGTGTGGTACAACTATGCTATTCCCCTTCCGAGTCCATTGAATACAAAAAAAAATACAACATGCCTTTGTATGACGTCACAGTGACGTCAAACAGACGTCAGCAAAAATGCGCAAAAATCTCCAAAATCCTCACAAGGAGTACTGCTGTAAATGTGAGGCTGACTCCTCCACCACCGTTTGCAGGGACAAAACATGATTTAAACTTTGATTTTAACACTACTATCTCCACCAGTACTACCTACGGGAGCGGGAAGCCTTAGGTAAACATCCGGGGGGGGGGGGGTCCCTGTCCATTACAAGGGGATATCATGTGTGACCATGGGGGTTCAAAAAGTACCCTAACAAAGAAATAAGGTAAATTGATCAGTCTAAAAATCCCCCTAAACAAGTATGGCAAGTGTAAAATCCTACCTTTACGGGCCGGCGGAAGCACATTGAAAGTGGTGCGGCGAGCTAATGAGTGTCCATGTAAGCACAGTAGCTATAGCGGAGCGAATAAACATGGCGTGCAGTCAATGGCCCGCTTAAGGGCCCGGAAAATTTTGTTTTCTAGATGGGCTCTGGGGGTTTGCATTAACATAATTATGAACAGTGTTCATGGAAAATTCATATATCAACGAACGCGGGGGTGGGTTCGTAGGTGGTGTCCCCCTCCCGCGTGAAGCACCGAAAAAAACCCTTGCAATGTTTGCTTGTTCAAAAACGCCTTTTACCTAACTACAAATTTTATAGACACAATTTGACATTTGAAAAGTGGTTCCCTATTAATGGGTAGTATCAGCGGTCTTAAAAGTAAAAAGAGGTTGATTTTCTTGTTTGTCACTAATCATTATGTTTGGGTTCATGATTGATGAGTTCCTATATCAAGGGATCTGAGGTATGAGTTGCGGGAGGGGGGTATGCAATTGTCGCTTTCCCCAACACATTTTCTCAAGGCAAATTTGACAATTTGAAAAAAAAATAAAACCTACAATTCAGGAAAGATTTTTTTCTGAAGGTTCAACGATATTTTTGCTTGAATATGAATGTTTGCTTTGGTTGTTTTACAGTGATAAATAGTTATCAGAACATTTTTATTAGTGGCTTACGGGACTTGGGTTCAGAAAACGGTATGTCAATTTGTGGCAGACCAAGGCTCGATTATGTTTGGCCACTGTTTAGCCATACAATGAGGAGAGACTGACACCGACGTATACCATAACACATTATAGCAAAGACAATTCACATATGCAATTTAAGTTGGTATCGATTTCTTCTTGACAAAAATGTTTGAATAAAACTGTCTAAACTGTGTAACATAAGTATAAGTAAAATATCTTCAACAAATTAAATTACCATTATTCAATCATAAATAGTCGGTTATTAAAAATTACCCCATTTCAATGTCTCAGTTCATGAACAAAATGAAACTGCTCAGGGATTTTTGTTTTACATCTCTAAGGTAATTATTTTGCACAAATACAGTATACTCAGTGTCCATAAATTGAGAGAAGAACTAAAGCTGAAGTTCTCTGTAAATAAATTGGAATTAAAACTTAAAGGTCCCAGGAAATGAGGTGATAACCTAGTTCAAATCTTTACGGGGCATTCCATTCCAATAAACAGGGCCACAAAAAAGAATACACTACCAGTGACATCAATAGTGAAACTATTGATTTTCAGTGAGTGTCATGAATAGATTCACACCAGTCACCTGGAATTTTCTATTACGCTCTGAAAAATCAATAGTCACTAATGATGTCATCACCAACCCAAATATTGAATGCTTTCTCGCCCCTCCTTGTAGACTTGCTTGACACAAACCGCATCAATTCTATTTGCATTTCCTGGGACCTTTAAAACTCAATTATTGCACCTTTTTTCAAGCTGAATACAAAACCTTTTTTTCCGTTTCGTTGTAGGTTAAAACCTTGAAATCTTGCTGATCCAAAATAAACTGTGGTCCTACGCCAGCTATCTTGACTTTCTTATTTGGGAAATTGAACACTTTTTTCACTCAGCATTTTCTTTTGTAATCTTCGGGTTATTAATTTATAATCCTGCAATTATTCTCCCACCTTCTATTGTTTGAAAATAATTTGGTGTTAAATATTTGTACTCAAATCACTGCTGAAGATCATGTTACTTTGTGTAAACGATGCATCTTTGTTTGGTTCAAAATCGGCTAAACAGGATTTTTAAGTCTCTGCGGAAAAATAGGCATAATTTTTTCCTCCAAAGTCCAAATGGCACAAAATAAACGTTTTCTGAAAGCCTGTTAATCCCTCTTTATACACAAAGCAAACATTTGAGCAAAAATAATTCTTAACTATTTTAATTATTTTTTATTCTGAATGTAGGTTTTTTTTTCACTCACACTGTAATTCTTCACATAATGCTTACAGGTATGATCAACGGTCTTAAAAAGGGGCGCGGGTGGATGCGAAACACGAAACGCTTGTAGGCAATTACATAAAACGCTATTAGGCAATTACATAAAATTCTGGGCAAAATATTTTACTGTTAAACAAAACGCACGGGGGACGAAAAACACATTCTTGGGCCCACGTGGACCCACCCCCCTTGATTTCCTATATCCGAGGTGCGAGTCCGGGAGGGAAACTTTGACAGTGTTCGCTTTCCAAAACACATTTTTTTCAAGCAAATTTGATAAAATTAATTTGAAATTTGCAAGTGGCTACTTATAATGCTTATAAGTATGATCAACGGCCTTAAAAAGTAAAATACAGGGGGAGTAAAAAACAAAATAACCGATTGTGTCTGCCATTTTGAATTTTTAAATAAGATATATCTATCATATATCTATCTATCAATATCTTTAATATGATGCAAATATCATTCTAATCGGTTAAGTATAGGCCGAGCTACAGTCTTTTGAATCAACTATTCAGCTTTCCCCATCCACGGATTCCCATTTGAATGCTCGGCGGCCAACTAAGCAAATGACTCCCCAAACATGCCAAAATGATTATAGTGTATGTCTGTCAAATAGAGTGATATCTTAAAGGTGTAAAAACCTATGATTCATTCAACTCCTCTCCAGAAATTGATACATGTATCAAGTTAATTTATTTTTCAAATGAGTGATGAGGATGTAGAAACGCAAGAGGCAATCGATGGTAAATTTTGACTGAATTTTGTGGGGTTAAATCGCATCGCATTTATTCTGCAGTCAATAAATAGCCCGATTTTCTTCTGGACACTGATTTGCTTCACTGAACGCCGTTCATTTTAAATTAATGTGAATCCGTGGACAGAGCGACTAGCAAAGTGACTACTTGATTCAAACGACTGTAGCTCGGTCTACCGTGAATCAAAGCAAAAAAGTGCAAGGATTAAAGATAAACTTTAAAGGCACTATCAGTGATTTGGTAAATCAGAAAATCGAAGAAAAATCAGAAAATCGAAAAAAAAAAATCATCAAAAATCAGATTTTTGCATGTATTTAAGAATTATAGCTATACTAACATACCCTTCAAGTGATAAGACTGAGAGCAACCTAATAAAGGACAGTATCATATATTTAAGTAATTAGTGTCCGTACGGACACTCAATACAACACATAACTGAATGGAGATTCATATCTTTGAACACTATTGTTTTCTTCCTTTTATGTCAATATGTAAGTTGCAGAAAATAAATTATGAGAATTCTATAGACTTATCCTTCACTTTTAAGCTGATTTTGCAAATTTTAAATATTTTCACTCTTTTGAGTGAATCACTGATAGTGTCTTTAATGCAATCACTATCATAGATTCCTTGTTGTTTTTATAAAACATGTCTAATATACTTTCATGTCTAGAAAAAATTAAAGAAATCGACTGGAAAATACGCTAGATATGACAGGTTTTGTAAGCACACCCCTTTTTTCTCTATTCCTATGGGATTTACATACATTAAACTTGTGTTTGTGAGAATGTTCAATATCATGAATATCATGATGCCTTTGTCATCTTAATGTTACATTTTCTTGATTATTTTATACCAATGTGACAACTGATATGACAAATCCAAACACCAATTACCCTGTTCACAGCTGTTTGAAAGTCTCATTTATTATGACAAAAAGCTAATAACACAAAAAATATCAAAGGCGACAATTTTTTTACGACTAAGTTGGAGTGTTTATGCCACTAAATATATCCTGTGTACATTTCTTGAAATTTCATTGGGGCAAATATGATTTTTCATCAAAATCTAGTTTTACACGTCTTTCTATGGGAAATAAGCATAATAGAGGGCGCTATAACATGCAAATTACGACCTTTGTAGGCCTATGGCAAGAAATCCCCACAATGGATTTTTCTGATTTTAGCGGAGGTAATAGCTCTTGCATGTCCCTACTTATATCAGTTGTCAAAATTGTGTCGCCATTGCTTAAAATTGCTCTAAAAATAAAAGAGACCATTTGCATATGGGGTCAAACAGCTGTTTGTTGCAGAGCACGAAAACACGATCTTCCCATTGTTTAGGATATTGCTAAGAGTTTAGTAGCTTATATTATTGGCATAGCTTGTATCTATAGCTGAATTACAGTAGTAGTGTTGAAAACCATTTTTTCTTTTACACATCAGAATTAAATGGGTGAGATTTTGTGTGAACATTTACTATGCCAGTTTCACAATAAATTACAGTTAGATTGATATTTGCCTCTGAACGGTCACTTCATTACTTTCATAATGATATACCCCGTATATCGTATATACATTAAATGTAATATATTTGTTTAACTGTATATAAATCCCATTGGAATGGAGGAAAAAGAGGTGTACTTAAAAAAATTGTCATAATTTATCTATTTTCTTTTTTCAGTCGATTCCTTCATTTTTTTCAACACTTTGAAGTATATTAGATTTTTTTTCCGAGGAGTTGGGGAAGGGATGACGGCTTCCTTGGACCCGCCATTGATATTACTTAATTTTTTGAGTACATATACTTATTTAGTACAACTTCATCTAAACTTTGAATTCCATCTTTCGCATGATCTCCACCCCTTTATCTAGTCCTCTCTCTCTCTCTCCTCTCTCCCTCTCTTTCTCTCCTCTCTCTCCTCTTCTCTCCCTTTCTCTCTTTCTTTCTCTCCCTCTCTCTTTCTCCCGCTCTTTTTTTCTTTTTCTCAAAAAGTGGTGCGGCGATCGCCGCACCTGGCGCATAGCTTGCGCCGGCCCTGCCTTAGCAAGTAAGTATTGGCCTAAGTTGGTGATCCTCTGTGATTCTGGGTACATTGTAGTAGTAGTAAATCCAAAGTTTTAAGTCCAGTTTTGTCCCCGCGAACGAGGGTGGCTGGATTCACGTCACACTCACAGCAACCACCCTTACTCCCTCCTTTGACTTCACCCGATTCAATGCATCCTCCATCCTCAACCCAACCCTCCTACTCTCCTCCTCCACTTGCTTCCAAGTCTTCTTTGGGCATACCCTCCTCCTCAAACCTCCCACCTCAAACTTAAAAGCCCTTCTTAAAACACACCCGTTGTCCTTCCTCAGCACATGCCCATACCAACATACACTATTTGCCTTTGCCAACCGGTCCATCGCTTCTTCATCTGCATCAAGTCCTCAATCTTCCATTTTATCCATCAACTTCAGACCGCACATTGCTCTCATCATTGCTCTCTCTGTCCTCCTCAGAATCCCCATCTCATTGCTTTCTAGGAAATTTGTTTCTGCACAGGCTGTACTGAATAGCTTATTTACACACAATGAGCTAAATTTGATACAAACTCTGAGTTCCCAAATTGGACTCTAATCACATAAGTTCAAGACCCAGTTCAGGTGTGAAAAGTTTACCCTTTTTTTCAGATTTCAGTGTTTTTTGCTACCTTTTTTATGTTACGTAATTTGATGGAGATACTTACTGGTGGCGCCCCTCCTGTCTGAGGCACAGGCATCCCAGGACCGCCGGGTGCCGGTGCTGCTGGTTGACGGAAAGCTGTGGTTGCATATGCTGCTCCCTGTCATTGCAAAAATTTAAAAAAAAATTTTTTCTTAAGTCTATTAAGAAAATAACACTCTCTATTCAAGAAGGCTGGGTTATTCCTGCATGAAAATAATGCACTTTGTACACACATAGCAAAATACACAGAGGATGCAACACATGCCATACAGAAAATGGCTCTTGTGAATGAAGTGCCTGGAACTTCTCAATCTGTTATGTGTAGCGGAAACAGAAAATTGTTAAAAACACAGTGAAAATATCATAACTGTGTTTTTGCTTCACCCCTCCAAATTCCACAAACGGGCAAAATGTCTACTTTTTGTTGATTTTTTTTTTGATAAAAAAGGTCAAAAATATAGAGAAGATTTTACAAGAAAGTCCACTTTTTGGTAATGACATGTTGAAAAAGGCCAAAAATGACCATTTTGGGGGGTCCCCTAAAAAAAAATCTGCATACGATCCTGCTCTACATGGTTATGTATAACTCATCAGAATTCCACGCATCCCACAATGCATCTGGTTACTTTCAGCATGATCTAGGCTTGTATGCTGTCGCGTTTGACTTTTAGCCTATTTCACTAGCACCCAAATATTCATACTTCTCAATCCAACTGTAGACATCAATAACAATTCCACTTGAAATCCATATTATCGCTGTAGAAGAGTTGAGAGCACATGTGGTCCAGTGGATACAGCGACCGACTCATAACCCAAAAGGTCCTGGGTTCCTGCTGAGGCCAATGTGTTGTGCACTTGGGCAAGGCACTTTACCTCGCTTGCCTCTCTCCACCCAGGTGCAAAATGGGGAGCTGTTAGGAATATAGTCCATTGAGCACTGCCTAAAGGCCTAATAGTCCATTGAGCACTGCCTAAGGTATGAGTAAGCCTTGGGCATTTGTAAGGCAGCTGACATATGTGAAGTTGTGAAAGGCGCTATAAAGATGCAGACATTAATTCAATTAAGACTATACCTCTGCAAACGGGGGTGTAGATTTCAAATAAAGTTACCCTGTGGGTTATTCCTTTTGGAATATATATTCCCTTTGTGGAAGACTTAAAGGCACCCTCAGTGATTTGCTCAATCATAAAATTGAAAAAATCATAAAAAATCTGATTTTTGCATGTCTGTATCAAGTACGGGTACCCTAACATACCCTGCAAATGAAAAGACCAGAAGCAACCTAATATTAAGCACAGAATCTGATATTTTAGTTATTACTGTCCGTACGGACACTTACTACAAAACGTAATTCAATGGAGAGTCATATCTTTGAAGACTGCCATTTTCTTCCTTTTCTGGCAATTCTTGAGTTAGGAAAAATAACTTATGAGAATTATACAGACTTATCCTTCAATAAGCTATCACTGCAAATTTCAAATATTTTGACTCTTTCGGGTGAATCACTGATAGTGTCTTTAATTGGAATCCTAACATGTCTTTCACAGAGGGGTGTGGATATCAAATGTGGAAACCATAGCCTATTCCATTTGAAATCCATACTATCACACTGGGAGATTTTATTGCCACATACGAGGTGTAGATTTCAAATAAAGTTACCCTGTGGGTTACTCTTTTAGTATTCCATTTGGAATATTATATTCCCTTTGTGGAAGACATAACTGGAATCCTAATAAGTCTTCCATAGAGAGGTGTGTGGATATTAAATGTAGATACCAATAGGCTATTCCATTTGACATCTGTACTCCCCTATGGAAGACAATCTAAATCTTTACAAACAGGTGTTGTAGATTGAAAGCAATGGTTTGAAGACAAGGGTACAATTCCATGATACGATGCCCACTTGGTATATGGCTGGGTTGGGTGCACATCATCGTTCCAAACATTGTGCAACAAAAAACAGTCCTGGGTAATTTTAGATATATCAAGTTAGAAAAATCTCTTATGTATTCTCAAAATACAGCACAGGTTGTAAAACCAGGCTACTAATAACCATCCCATATATAAAACATATCAATTATAAGAATACATCAATACTGATAATATCACATCACATCACATCAAGAAACTTCCCCGTGATAAAATCATGGAGTCACTTAGACCACACAGGAATAAGGTTAGAGTATCATCCGGTTCAAATTAATCTTTAAATGAGACCTACATGTTGAGGAAAGCTTTGAAAATTCAAAATTTAAGGACTGGATTTGAAACATATTAGAAAGCCTAGAAAAAAAATCAGCAGGAAATGTAATTAGCTTTATTACCTTTCACTCTGTGGAAAAAAATCTATTTAGGTAAATCCCATTTGTTGAAACTATTCAAAATAGGAACTAAAACTCCAATGTGCACTTTCATATTACGCTGTTTATAATTAAAGGGACTATCAGTGATTTGCTAAATCAGCAAATCGAAAAAATCATCAAAAATCAGATTTTTGCATGTATGTAACAAGTACAGGTATCCTAACATACCCTGCAAATGATAAGACCAGAAGCAACCTAATAAGGACAGAATCGGAGATTTTAGTCATTATTGTCCGAACGGACACTTACTACAACACGTAATTGAATGGAGAATCGTATCTTGGAACACTGCCGTTTTCTTCCTTTTCTGTCAATTCTACAGCTGGAAAAGGTAACTTATGAGAATTCTACAGACTTATCATTCACTATTCCTGCAAATTTCAAATATTTTTGAAATCACTGATAGTGTCTTTAAAGGATGACTCAGATTTCCCGATGGTGGCGCCCTCAATTTTCAAACAAATTGTGTTTTTTGCATATACATAATACTTGTCCACATACTAATAATTGTTGTGTGAAATAGCTAAGCTCAAATCCATGCCCTTCATATAGAAAATCACAACCTTGTAATAAAGTTCCAGATCCAGAAACTTTGTTTTACAGTATCCTATGGTATTGTTATACTACACAAATGTTTACTACATCAAAGTGAAAAATCTGATTCAGCTGAAACTTTGGAATTAAGCATTTTAGGCAACTTTGTTTAGTTCTACTTGACTATTTTGAATGTACCGTGTTGTTCCTAATAAACGCCCTTGCTCTAATAAACACCCCTACGATTTTTGGATAAAACAATTCAAGAAAATGAGTTAAGCTTACCTAAATCACATGATTTAATGGCCGGGACTGTCGTAATCCAATCCGTATCATAATTGCTGTTGTGCACAGTTGTAATAGTTTAATTAGTATGGAACTTTGACCTCGGGAGGTGCGAAAACAGCGTACCCCTGCTCGTTCGTTTGTATTATTGGTAATCAGCGAAAATAAGCGTGTGTAAGGTGATTTTTGCAGGATTTTTGACTTTCCATTTTTGACTGTAATAAACGCCCTCCCTTTTGAAAAATGCACCACCCCGGGGCGTTTATTAGGAAGAATACGGTATACACTTTTTTGGCTTATTGTGTCAGAGTTATAGGCATAAGCATGTAGGGAAACATTGTGGATTTGTAAAAAAATTGGAAGTAACAAGATAAAACTCTGAGAGATGAGTCGCACAACATCTCATCTTTAAGAAAGCACTACTTTTTTCATTCACAGACTTTTTTAAATTGGGCAAAAATATAATCACATGCCAAAAATATGCCAGGAACATAGTGGTATAGCCGGGTAAGGGGAAACTGCTAAACTGGGGTGATAAAAATACTGGGAAATAGCATTTTATTTATTTTTAAATCAATATCTGACCAGTATTAGTAGCAGGATAATATCATCTTGTTCCTTCCTCATAGAGGTACAGATATCTGACCAGTATTAGTAGCAGGATAATATCATCTTGTTCCTTCCTCATAGAGGTATAGATATCTGACCAGTATTAGTAGCAGGATAATATCATCTTGTTCCTTCCTCATAGAGGTACAGATATCTGACCAGTATTAGTAGCAGGATAATATCATCTTGTTCCTTCCTCATAGAGGTACAGATATCTGACCAGTATTAGTAGCAGGATAATATCATCTTGTTCCTTCCTTATAGAGGTATAGATATCTGACCAGTATTAGTAGCAGGATAATATCATCTTGTTCCTTCCTCATAGAGGTACAGAGCTGGCTTTGTCCCTTTATATAGTCGGGAGCGGACATCCGGGAGTTCAACAAAATCTGCTCGGCGACGGCATGGCAACAACGTGTGTAATTCGATGCGCGCTGCACGCATAGTGTCATACGATGTGCAGTGAACGTACAGAAGCAATTTGCGCAGTTTGTTTTCACCGCGATTCGGGGATTCCCTGGGGCTTCCCCTTTGTTTTCACCGCGATGTGACGTCAGCCCGCTCCCGGCTACACTCTTAACATGAAAATAACAGAAGAATTCATGAGCAATTCTATAGGCAATTTGCCCTCGAACTGACTAGCATATATCTGTGGATGTGTGGATAGGTTTGTTGTAAATATAAGTATGTATGTACCGGTATGTATGTATATTTGGGGCCAAATGACTAAAAAGAAATTAACCCATGCAGAAATTGCTTTTAACATGAGGTTTGCATAATTACTTGGAATTGTTTGGTTTTGGTTTCATTATTTTATAGCACCGTGTGTGGAAGATTGTTTTATATTTACTCTTGGGTCTTTTTTTGTGCACTTTGTTACGCCAATATTTTACTCGCTTTTTAGTTTAAGCTATTTGGAATTCTAAAAGATCCAGAAAATACTCGGCCAGTTTCTTCACATACAGACCTACGTGCAAATTATAGTGTGGCAAAGAACCAGTGGTGGCACCAGCATTTTAAATTCTTAAATTTGAAAATAGCTATCACTACAATTTTCTGGAAATGTCCAGCAGTCTAGCAGAGTTGAAAACTGGTTGCTTATATGTGCACCAAGCTGAGCAAATAATAAAAGGTTGAACCACTTAATATTATCAATCAAATAGAAAGGGATCAAACAGTAGGTAAGATTATTTATGAAGACACATCAATTCTCTTCTACAAACTACAGATTAAGTAGAATGATAAATCCATTGGAGGCGCCAAAAACTAAAAGCCACATCAACATGTGTACGAGACTGAAAAGAAATATCACAACTTTCCTAGACTTAAAGCAATAACAGCACATTTTTTTGAAGGGTGCCCCCAATTTTCCAAAAATGTTGAGATTTTTGCACAGTTGCATTGGTAATTGGCTAGAAAACAATACCTGTAAATGATAAAGCTCAAACTCGTCTATGTATCTCAAAAGAAGGAATTTTGTAATTGGAATAATTAATATCGGAGATCTCTGATAATAATTCAAAGGCTGCTGGAAACACCCTTTCAATATGAAATAGCGGGGAAATTGCGCCAAGTATGTATCTATGCTCATCCATTAGTTGTTCAGTCGGTTCAGACAAGTCAAATTAGAGGTAATTTTAGTGAGGTGGCACTATTTCTCAATGGACGGAGAGAAATTTGGCGTTTCCAGCTCCGCCATTAAATTAAATTTGGATATGTTGATTCTAATTTATAAAATTGCTTCATTTATGACAAATGTATACACTTTTGAGCATTACCATTGGCAGGCAATTACCAACACTTCTGTGCAAAAATGTCAAATTTTAAAATAAGGGGGCGCTCTTCAAAAAATGTGCTGGTATTGCTCTAAATCAGTATACTAAACACAATTCCTGAAAATTATAGTCCAATTTTAATTTTCTGGAATGAATTGCAGAGGTGAGAACCAGTTACTTGTATGTGCACGAAACAAGATGTGGTATGTACTGCTTTTGTTGCAAACGGTAAGGCAACATCAGAGCAAGAATTTAGCAGAGGGAGAATAAACTATAAAACCAGGGTAGGGCGGCCAAGAAATCCCAATTTCAGACGTCGCCATTGGTTTAACACGTAAAAGCAAAATCTTGACGAAAAATTCTGAATTTTGTATATGTTGTCAAGGAATATTTTCTTATTCCAAAACCGTTGGATTTGAAGAATCAACTCCACTGGAAGGGTTATTTCTGATTTTTTTTGTATGAATAACGAACGAGGACGTATGTGAGTCTTGGGAACACCCATGACCGACCCACATCAAAGCACCCCAAAATTGGTTTGTGGTTTGCATTCCGTATTGCTGTAATTTCTTTTGACATTTTTGGTGAGTTGCTATAATGAATGAGGCTTGGCCGCCACCGCCTGTATAAAACATAATTTAAAACACACTAATCAAATGGAAATAGATCAAATAGTAGGTAAGATTATTGTGAACACACCTCAAGTCTCTTCTACAAACTATGGGTAAAATAGAAAGGGTGATGTCAACCCATGAAAGACACCAAAAACATAAAAGTTGCGTCAACTTGTGGATGAGACTGCAAAGAAACCTAAAACCCTTTCTGGGTTGGAAAAATTTGTGATCCCACTTTCCCGACCCGACTTCTGAAGTCTAGAATAAAGTGCAACATCCCAAAGTCATGCACTTTATTTCGTAAAGGCTGTTAAATTCAGAGGTTGGGTTGGCAAAGTGGGGTCACAACCCATAATCTCGGCCAAAAGTACTTGGAACACTTGTCCTTTTTTTCTACCATGTCCCTTTCTATTCGCGAGTGGAAGCTCACAGCGAAACATGGCTATCATTGGATTGATGCTTGGAACACCTGTTGTCCTCCAATGCCTCCTTTTACCCCCTTCCCCAATGTTGGACAGTGTTATAAGTGCATTGATAAAATAGCGTCTTTTCAACATTGACAAGGGAAGGGGTCCTAGTTTCCCATAGGGTATATGGAGTGTTCCAACAATATTGGCCAAGATTGCAGTCAAATCAGTATCACAATTCCATAAATTGTCCACCATTTTTTTGTTTTGGTTAAGATGGTTCTGATTAATGGCGTTGTATTTCGATTGATGTAAGAGTCGGCATTTGACATCGCCCATCAAGTACCATTGGGAACAAACTTGCTGTTTGATGGTAGAAGCAAAATGCACATTGCAAAGCCACTATTAAACACTGAAATATTAAGGTTACCATAATTCGCAGTTTTTTGCTATCTATCTCGGCAGTGAAATGATTTGAGGGCTCAAATTCAGGACGACAATGAGAAAACTACGGCCTTTCATATGATATCAAAATCGATACTATCCTGGTAAATCAGGGGGGTTCAAAGACGATCGGAACACGCACCCTTTAATAGACAGTGGTTTTGTAGTTTTGATCAAGTTTTAAAAGATCTTGTGGTTATTTTGAAAAAAAAATAGCTCATACCGTTTTTTCGGTGGCATAGCAGAGTTGAAAACTAATTTACATCGGGGCCCTAGGCCCTTTGGTAGTAAGATTAGGTAATACTTACCTGATGGTGACCTTACTAGGTTGAATTCGCTCCTGAGTGAATGTGATCCTTCCAAAGTCTTACACGATACCATATATCGCCCAACCACAACCCTAAAGAGAAAACAGCCCAACCTTTCCACTACCTATTTCGCCAAAACTACAAGAAAGCAAGGGAAGGATACTTAGGGGGAAAAGGGGCTGGGAAGGGCCGATAACACCATCAAGGTAAGTATTAACCTAATCTTACTTACAAAGGGGGCACTAAAGGGCCCCTGAATGTTAGCTACGATGTAATTATTACCTGATGGTATCTTAACTAAGATTGCATACAGATTAGCCCCGCTAGAAAAAGGAGGTGGTAAGTATCCGAAGCCTAATTGCATAAAACAGATCTACTCCAAATAGTCAAAAAATGACAAATCTTACCACCCCCTCATAACGATGCATAATACCCGTAATGCAAGAGGCGATATATGTACTATAACGTACTTAAATATTTGTCTCATAACAAATCCTTCAGAACCAAGTCATTATCAGTCTTAGCCCACTTCTCACAGAGAAAGAGAAGGCTGGGACCAATATTCCTGCAATGGCCCAATTGGAACACGCAGGAATACCCAAACTTCAAATCTAAGATAGGACCTGACTGATTTATATGCGCCAGTATAAATAGTAGCCTTAAACCAACCACTGGGAGTCACTCAGAATACCACATGATAAGGCTTACGGTAACTGATATAATTGTTGTATAGCCTATCTCCATAAAAACGCAGGAGTTATGTACCATAAAAAAAACAACATGAATGGATCTGACCATGCCGTAGCGGGGGGGGTGCGTGGGGTGCGACGCACCCCCCCCAAAAATGACAAAGTCCGTTTTTTTGATGTAAGTCCGTTTGCCATGTTTAAGTCCGTGTTGTCAATTAAAAGTTTGTCCTAATTTGTGGTGGCATGTTATAGTGAATGACCTAAGCAGCTTATTACCATCGCTTAACGATTGTTCGTTGTTACTATACTGTATTGCTTTCTTAGCTTTGGCGAATTTTTTTTTCTTCTTTTCTTCTGATCTCTTCTCCCCCCCCTCTCCCCCCCCCTCCCCCCCGCCCCCCTCCAACTCCCCCCCCGCCCCCCCCACCCCCCCCCCACCCCCCAACCCACCACCCCCCCCCCCCCCCCCCCCACTCTTTTCAGAATTTAGGAGACGACGTGGAAAAATTTTGGGTCAAACAACGGGCTAGGGTGTCTGTGCAGCGAGCCGACAATTTTTTTTGGTACGCAAAAGTCCGCTTTCTGGCAAATCCCCGCCCCCCCCGCATAAATTCCTGGCCTACTGGCTGGATCTGAACCTGAACATAAAACGCAAAGCAATCAAAACTTCTTTGGAATTAGAGAGGACAGCGGGTCAGTCCAAAAATAAACTCACTCCCACCATTTAAGACTGGGAGCCAGAGTCTGACTTTAGGGAAATTAAATAGGAAACACATTGACCTTCAATGACTAATTTCCCCACCCAATGACAAAGGTCTATAGCTAAAGCTGACCAGACCTAAGGCAATCCAGAACGTTTCATTATCAAAGAAACTGACTGCAACAGCTGAAAGGAGTATACAACTTACCAAAAGGTCAACAAGGCCAAATCTTCTATTCAAAAACTAAAAGGTTTGAAAGCAGATCACAGTATAATGTAATCACTTTCAACAGAAGCAGCTATAATAATTCCCAAACAAACTTTTAAAATTCAACTCATAGGCCTTTGACATAATATGTAGGCCTTGTCTCTCTGAAGAGCATCAAAAAAATTATACCTAATGACAAGTATATGGAACATTTTTCAGAGAAAAACCTAGTGAATTATCATGTTTCTAGATAATGTTTCAGACAAGCCAAGCATAAGTCACAAACAATGACCTGCCTAGATCATGTAGCATTAGGAGGGCGGTCAGGCTAGGGAGAAGTGGAATGGAAGGACAAAGGAAATTGAGGAAAAGGTATCACCAGCAGTTTTCCTCCGGGAATTAAGCTAAACAAGTTGCAATCCAAGCTTCCAAAACTGGATTAGTTTGGGAATTAATATGGATGAGACCGAAAGAAAGATCTATGTTGGAAATGTCTGACCTGAAAAACAGATGCGAAAAAACCTGATCGGACGGCGACCAATCGTCGGACTGAAATAATTCCCCTGGGCAACATATAGCTGCTTGAACAAAGTAAACACTAAAAAATGCAGATTACAGGAAAAGAGAACCCAAACCTTGCACTGCAAAGAGGGTGATGTGTGTGGAGACCAAAGCGTAGGAGCCGGCGCGGCCATACCAACCCTGTTAGTTGACGGGCACTACCACTGAATGTATTACAGGGTAAAATATGCATGTTGCAAGTTGAGGACTAAGCATCCAGAACCTCCAATAATGAAGACTGGAAAATGTCCAAAATAATGATTATCTGACAAGTACTTTCATTCACCGGCCAGAAAACCCTTAACCAATGAGATAGAAGTGAATATGAAGGCATCTAACGTCAAACCGCACTACCTGATGAGGACAAAGAAAAAGCTTACGGCTGAATAACAAAGTCCCTCACCAATCAAACCAAAATATGGTTGGCAACTGATACACCTAGGAGCATCTAGAGAACAAACTTAGGACGCATAGCACAAAACAGAAGGATAAGAATCAGCAACTTGCCATGAAACTGTCTGAATCCCAAAGCAGGTGAAACCCAAACCAACACATTCTGAACGCAAGGCGGGCCTCGTGAAAAAGCATGGGCCATCTAGAGCAAAATCTTGTGCAAATTTAACAAATTCTATAATTATATAATTTGTAAATTTTAAAAACAGTAATTAACCAGCACGATAAGAAAGAGGACGCGGTTTTTCCATCGGAATAACCAAACAAACGTTGGCTTCTTTCTCTCTGTCAACCAGACAGGCCACAGTCCATGAAGGAAGTCTACATACCCTGGCCAGACCCACCTCCATATCCACCCCCCCCCTTTTCTTGAGGGAGGACTAGCCCTTGATTCCGTATAAAATGCCTCTCTCTCCAATTCTAATTCCTAACTAATCTATGACTAGAAATGCTGAGCCTTAACCATCTATCTCAAGCAAAGCTCACTGAAAAAAGCGACTGCAATGCAACCTAATAGAAACTTTCAATAATCCTTAACAGCACATTTATGAAAAGGTTTCCCAAATCCAGCACACTGAACAGAATACTCCTGTCTAGGCAGACAAACTATTGGGAATGAAAAGACGAAATATCATACAGATACTTCCTCCAACTGAAACGCAATTAAGCGATAACTCAGTATACACGGGAATGCTTGATAAATATGAACCCGGGCGTCCAGGACCTGGATAGGTGGGTCGAACGCAAAAGGTCCGCACCCGAGTGCCGTGGCCAGTAGTATGAGGACAACACCTACGTGCAAACATTCATGATATTCGATAGGTACGCGGGACCCGACTTCTCCCTTCCGAATCACAGCCCTGACAATGAGTTAAAAAGTCCGATAAAAACAGAGCTTAAAAGACAGAATCTGAGAGAACACTGTAAAATAAGCTAGCTGCTTAGAATCACGACAGTTCGCGCCGCCAAAAACGCAAGAAAATGTTCAAAACTTAGAAGGGCTTAACTAAACATACCTCTCTTAACGACATAGTACCAATATCCCCTCGATCTACGGACGACAAAACGTACCTTCACCAACAAACGCGCACGCCACTAGAATTCCTCACCTAGTACGATTCCCTCAATGCGATAAGCACCCGCACCGCCACGAGGAGCCAGACGTGGTGGACGCAACTGCAAGGGATCGCAAAACATTACGAAGCCCCCGCGCGTAAAGAATAAACATTATGATGGGATCCGGAACGCTAACCTTCAATTATATCAAACTGCTTACTAAAAACAACCCGTGCTTTCCGTGTAAAAATATTTGTATAGTGCATTGTATATTTGATCTTGTGATGAACATTAATTGATTGATTGATAATCATGCAAACTTTCGTTAGCAATGGCACAACCAAACAAACATGCAGCTCTGTCAAAAAGCTTAAAGAACGAACTGAGAACAAAACCAATTTAAAGTTCTCCACAGGATGGTCTAAAGAATGAAAACAAAGAAAGAACACTAAAAAGCTCCTCGAGTAACTACAAAAACAAGTTGAGGAAGCCTTACAACAACAACAATACAACAAATACAAACAATACACCACTCCGCACAAAGCAAGCATATTCAAAGCAAGGTAGAAAAGATTCGCTTGATCTGCCCCAAACTACCAAAATAAGAGTATTGAGAAAGAAATACTCAAATAAACGAAAACAACAGTCAGTCCAAGTCCACTCTAAATTAATATGGAGAGGACCTTGATACCCAAAGCACCAATATCGCTCGCGTAGACTAAGACCTATGATCGCTAGAAGCACCATCATCCCCAGAACCAAGGAGAAAGGAGGATGAAGTGAGCTGATATGAATACTGGAGTCGTGTCCCCGACAGTAAAAAGGGGAAATCAGGGTAGAAATTTGTCGTCCTGTGTGCTAGAATCACAGTCTTGATTTCCCCAAAATAAATGTTGCGGGAATCAACTACTTCACTACTGTGTTAAGATCTAAAGTTTACGAAAATCAACATTGTTCACGCAAATCAGTTTACCAGAATCTTTGCGAGAATCGATTCTTGTAATTCTCGCCGAAAAATCAGCCCTGGAAAGTTAACGATTCAAAACTGATCACACCTCCGGGAATTGAAGAATCCCAAGAAGAATGATCAACACCATGAGTACTATCGATTGATGACACAGCAGTTGACATCACAATGAAAGGGGTCTGAGTCTGAAGTACTGGATAATAGACTTAGTCGGAAAAACTCGATGAAAACAATACTATATAGAAAAACAATTTTCGAGCTACCCGATGAATTTAGATCGACAATTAGAATAAACCGGAGGGTTGAGAGCGAACCGCTCATGATAGTTAGTTTGAGGATGTTTTAACTCTTTCATATTAGATTAAAAATACACTCTAAACAATTTTTTTTTTTTCAAAACAAGACAAACTATAACTTTTCTGAAAATCTTAATGAGGGGTGTTCTGATCCTCATGCCCTGCGGTAATTGCCCATCAAATTATCATCGTAAATTGAAACCAAAAATTTAGGTTACGCTCATTGCTGCCGAGGTATGGACTTCTAAACCATTAAATGTGGAAATCGGAACTTTGGAAAAATGTCAACGTAGGATACGCATGAGATTCCTTGAAATCTCAATCAAATAGGGAATAGGCTATGAATTTAATGCTTGACTGAATTCTAAATGCGGGCCTAATATCACCAAGGATGTTTAAATAGGATCAACGACATTAACGTAGTTTTATGTTTTTCCCTCCTAGTCCAATTGCACGAACAGAACTAGAGGACAACTGCTTAGTTGTTACCGATATTTATACAAAAGGCACAAAGTAAAATGAAAAGGGGGAAACAATTTGGTATTGTATCATTCAATAGTCCGATATCGGACCTTTAAATCAGACTTTTTTTTTTTTTTTGTGAAAATTTTCGTAGACGAGCCGACATGCGCCTGAACAGCGCACCATTCGAACGATTACCATAGGAACCTGGCTCGATGGTCTGGGTTAAGCTTCATGAATATATTTTGTATAATTTTCGTAACGAGCCGAATGCACCTGAACAAGCGCACCAGTTGAAACGATTACCCGTATGTGAAACTTGCTCTGGGACAAAAAACTTGTTAAAAATATTGTATATATTGTATACTTTTCGTAACGAGCCAAATGTGCCCAAACAGACGCACCAGTCGAAACGATACCCATGTTGAACCTGCATCACAGATTCTGGGGTATTTTAAGTCTAAAATATTCGTACCATTTCGTGATAAGTCGAATGTGCCAAAACAGACCGCACCAAATGATCATGATCAGTTCAGGTTGTCCTATTTATTCAGTCGTCAATCTTTGTGATTAGGAAAAGATTATACTTCTCAAACCTGTGAATTAAAAAGAAAGCATCAATAAATGAACAAAAGATACTAACTCTCTTTTTAAAATTCGTTTCGATATAATGCCATACTTAAATAATGTATTTTATTTAAAACTTGGCTTACTAATTGTTAGTTTATCCACTGCTGTGATGAGAAGTTCAAATAATTTGATTGATGGCTTGGTTGAATGATAATGAATAGATCATACATAGCCATTGAATATGATAGACGGACGCTCATGGAAAACAGCCGTACCCGGACACATCATTCCTTGTGGGTATTCGCGCAAGAACAAAAATCCCCTAAAGTAAATAGAAAAATATAAAATTTTTTTTAAGTGGGGAGGGGAGGGGGAATCACCTATGAAATGGAATGAAATCCAAACGATCACTGAATTATCTCAAGACAAAAAATTCGGAATGATTCAGTATTCTACAACCACAACCTTCAACATGCGCGATTCGTCATGCTGACAAATTCATAGGGATGTGACCCAATACGAACTCTTTCCAAAATTCCATCTCGCGGGACTGAATTAACGGTAAAAACCACCCGTAAAAACCAAAACCCGACAAGGAGGATTTACAATCAGCAAACACAGATGAACATCCCCGACAGGGAAGTAAAAATTACCTAACGGTAGAGCGCTAAAACTCTGCGTCATTACAGGATGATTCCAAATGTCGAAAATAGGAAGTGGAAAGGGTTGGGCGGTTTCTCTTAAGGGCTTAGGGTTGGGCGATATATGTTATCGGTGTAAGACTTTGGAAGGTATCACATTCACTCAGGAGCGAATGCAATCTTAGTAAGATCACCATCAGGCAAGTATTAAATCGTAGCTAACACTTTGTAATGCACAAGCACAAATGTGGTATGCAGGTTTTGGTTTCAAACAATATCTTACACAATTAATTCTCTGGCACAATTCTGTAGGCTTCACCATCAGTGTATGAAAAGAAAATACCACTCCCTATAACCTAAAACCTTAAACCATTTCTCCCGGGAGGAAGGGATGGGGTAAAGGGATAGAAGCTAAGAAATGGGAGTGTGGGTGGGATTTGAAACAGGAGTCCTAGGATGAGGGTGTCGCTGGCCCGGCCAGTGATTTCGTGCCCATGTGCATGTTCGTACGATGACATCATCGAATCGTCTTGGACTAGTGCATTTTCTAGCTCCGCTCAATGGATTTTAGGAGTCTTGGGCA
This sequence comes from Ophioderma brevispina, assembly GCA_023653785.1. Taxonomy (NCBI): domain Eukaryota; kingdom Metazoa; phylum Echinodermata; class Ophiuroidea; order Amphilepidida; family Ophiodermatidae; genus Ophioderma; species Ophioderma brevispina. The sequence continues at coordinate 30,042 of JAMKCH010038662.1, read as the reverse complement.
TGACAGGGTTAATAAAAGGCACCTTCTACTTCGCGTATCCGCAAGTCATTGCGTAATGGCTGGGTGGTGGGTGATTGGGTCAGGATAGGATTATTCAGCTGAAGTAAGATGATACGGGGACGCGACTGTTATCCATGATACGGACGCTCCTAACTGGCCCGCTTTTTTTTTTTAGACTGGGGGTGGATGGGAACAGTCAGGGTTACACCCTACTCTTGTTCGACAGATGCGATGTACATGTACAGTGTGACTCTCTGTTACACGGGGACCGAAGGTTAATGTCCCCTCCGAAGGACGGGATACATTTCAGATTAATTTGCCCATTCCAAGGAACCATGGAGGAGGTGTGGTATTCTGTATTTAATCAATATCTCGTATACAGATCAAATCAGAATTGAGCATCCGAATAAATACCAGCAAGGCACCAGAAACATAAAAAGCCACATCAACTTGTGGATAAGACTGCAAAGATGGGGGTGTATATTTCGAAAATACACTCCCTGGGTTTTGGATACGATATATGATACCTAGAACACACAAGGTTAGTTCATATCAGTGCATGAATAAGTGCAATCCACTGAACTGTGTCCTTGGTAGATTAACATAATTGTAACTCAAAATGCTTTTAGAAAGAATTTCAGATCACACAAGGTCTTCTTCTTCTTAGCGTATCCACAAGTCATTGGTAATGGCTTGTGGTGGTGTCAGGATTTTTCAACTGAGTGTGTTGATCCGGGGCCGTGTGTATCCATGATACGGATGCTCCTAACATGGCCCACTATTTGAGGCTGGGGCAGATTGGGAACAGTCAGGGGTTTTCACCCTACTATCACACAAGGTTAGTTCATGTCAATACAAGTACAACCCACTGAACTGTGTCCTTGGTAGATGGAACATGTATTGTAACTCATGGTGCTTTTAGAAAGAATTCAGATTACACACACTATGAGCTAGTAAAATCTCAATTCCCTTGGCACAGTTCAGTACCTTCCATTCACTAGTGTATTTAGAAAATACACACCCTGGTTTTTGGGTATGATATATGATACCCAGATCACACAAGGTCAGTTCATGTCAATGTATGTACAAGTACAACCCACTGAACTGTGTCTTTGGTGGATGAGCATATAGTAACTCATAGTGACAAGGTTAGTTCATATCAATGCATGTGTAAGTGCAACCCAATGAACTGTGTCCTTGGTAGATGGAACATGTATTGTAACTCATAGTGCTTGTAGAAAGAATTCAGATCACACAAGGTTAGTTCATGTCAATACAAGTACAATTACAACCCATTGAACTGTGTCCTTGGTGGATGAGCATATTGTAACTCATAGTTCTTGTATAAAGAAGTCAGATCACACAAGGTTAATTCATATCAATGCATGTGTAGGTGCAACCCACTGAACTGTGTTCTTGGTGGATGAGCATATTGATGTTCATATCACTCAAGGCCTCTGGACTGTTCCGGGGTTAATTCTTTAGAATGGGCACGAACATGCTTATTTTCGCCGATTACCAATAATACAAATGAACGAGCAGGCGGACGCTGTTTTCGCACTTACCGATCGAGGTCAAAGTTCCATACTAATTACAATATTACAACTGTGCACTACTACTGTGTTAAATACGTCACACTCGTGCTATAGCCCATGCTATTTTGGAAGCCATTTTGAAAATTTTCCAAAAACACAGTGCCCGATCTTTGTGACGAACTTTCTGCATAAACCACATGCCTGACGATTTTCTTGGATGTAAAAGGATCATTTTATAAGCGAGGGTCATCTGGCGATATCAATGAGAAAGTGCATTTTTCCATTCTGTAAGTTTTAGGTGTAATGGGCTTGGGCGGTAAACATTTAAATGTCCACCAGTGAGTTCGCTGATTCAAGATGGCCGTCCGACCGCTAGCCTTGAATTACTCTATCGCTATGATATCACTGTAAGAAATAGTCTCAATTCCCATGGCACAGTTCAGTAGCTTTCATTCACCAGTGTACTTAGAAAATATGCCCCTGGTTTTGGAGTATGATATATAATACACAGAACACATGAGGTTAGTTCACATCAATGGATGTATACATGTGCCCTTGGTGGATGAGCATGTTTTAGATAATACAGGGCTAGTCAAAAAGATTTACACTCGATTTCAGAAAAATCTTAAAAATATTTAACAAGTTTAGAAATTGTTTTTTATACATGAAAACAATAGCTCATTATATCCACTATCATTGGTAAAAAAAATCTAACATTTACCTTTTTGGATATTGCAGATATGGTAAATTAACGGAAAGGCGCCAAAAACCATATTGACCATGGTTGTACAATTCTTCACTTGCACAGCAGCAAAAGCCATTGAGTCACTGTTACTTTTACTGTTACTTTTAAGCATTTAGTTTTGTATTTTGTTCTAAAGTAACCATTAACTAGTCTGTAACAACTGTTGTTGATAATATTTTCTTAACAATAGTCAATGACAGTAGCGTAACAGGGGCAGGGGAAGGGGACGCATTGTCCCCTTCCCCATGGCCTGACCAGGAATAAGTTTAAGCTAGCGGTAAAGCATGAAAGTGGGAAAAGGACAAGCAAAAAGGGAGTAGGGAAAGAGGAGGGAAGGGAGAGAGAAGAAAGGAAATGAGTTGTAATGTAAAAGGAAAGACAGATGGATGTTGTTGAATGTGTGTTTAATGTCAAATATTGATTCCCCCAAAGTAGCCCCCCCAACCCTCAGGCTTATGAAGGAGTCAGTGGAAAGGTGGGTCAGCCGGCTGTATTGCACAGGGTTGCCTACATTTGCATTCAGTTTCCGCGAAAAAGATATGTGATCAATTTCGAAAACATTATGGAAGTAATTAGCTCCAAAATTTGGTCTGTAAGACTCCATAATTTGTTATTATTGATTCAGAGATTAAGGAAATAGGTTAAATTTTTCTTGATGGAAGGTTTACACAAAGGTATCAAAGCAAGCACAGAATGTCATGATATCATGATGTACTGTTATAGACATCCAAGTCTCCTTTGGCCAAATCCACAACTAGTGATTCCGTGGACGACAGAGTGAAAAAACGGGTGGGTACCTATCTTTAAGTTAGCATAACTTCGCAATGCAAGTTCAAAAAATCAAAATCAAAATTCTCTAGTAGGTGAAATAATCTAGTTTTATATATTGGTACTCCGTATCTTTGGTAGATTTTTCATGACTGTAGAAAATTCAAACAAAACGAGGGTAAATCTTTTTGACTCACCGTAGTGCTACATCACCTACATGTTTGATTTCAAGTTGTCACCAGTCTCGCTGATCAAAAAACTTAAGCTTGACTCTCCCGATTACACAGCAGATTTTTGGTATTTATTCAGCAGAAGATCATATGATCATTATATTGTTTAAAGGTCAGCTCTAACCAGACAGGAAATCACCAGCAAACACTCAGGAATAGGTTTTCTCCCACCTAAACTGAAGCGGATACTTACAGGAGCTTGCTGGTCTACTGATCTTTGTTGAGCTGGCCTAAAAAAAACTCTAAAAGGCTAATTTTAAAAAAATACTTTTAATAAATATAAAAAAAATAAATCACCAATCTACCAACAAAAAAAGATGTCAATTATATAACCAAACTAATCCTCATTATTAATTATTCAGAAAGCATCAATGAATATAAATTGTAATACTATTTAGTAGAGCTTTTTTTCAATGACAAATTGCAAAGATCTTTTATTTGTACTTGTTGTAGTTGTTCTATTGTCAGTTTTGAAATTTTTATTCTTTGTGTCGTGGTGATTTTTTTTTAATGTAAATGAAAATCCATGGGGTGGCCCAGCGGTTTTTGTTTTTTATTTTGTTCTAATTGCACAAAAAACATTTTGGAGCAGCAGGTTTTTTCTAGATCAGTTGGTTTTGCCAGCTCTTGTACATCACTCTATGTTACTCATCAACTCGCTCGCAGTCCGCCCGGCTCCTCCAGCCCGCCGTCCGCCCACTTCATTCACATTTTTTACAATTTCTTCATTTCTTTGTAGACAGTCCTAAATGTTCATGACCCATCCTCCAACAGATAAGAGGCCAAAGGTCAACAGCCTCATGGTATGACTATGTAAAAACCTTTGAATGTGTGCGTCAGCTCCATAGTCCAAACTCGGCGTTAGGTAAAAAAAGTCCAGCGTAGTGGTTGGGTGCCAGACTTTTCTGGGTTGTGAGGGGGAAAAGGGAAATTCTGGGGGGTGGGGGGGGACTTCCAAATTTTGGCCACAAATAGCTTATATTTGCTTTTTCCTCCTCATATTTAGGTGGCGATTTTTGGCCACACCCAAAAATCACTGATTTTTGCCCAAAAAATTGAGTCCACTTTTACCCAAAAACGTCAACTGTTTTCCCAAAAAAAAGTCCCTTTTTCGAAGTCCCGCTACCCCAAAAATAATCCGCGTACGGCCCTGGATGACTCGATTTAAGACAAAGGTGTGTTTTCATCGTGACTGAATGACCGGACCCAAAGTCCCCAACCGTAAAGGTTAACACTGATATTTCAATCTGTATGATTATGAGAGATTAAAATGGGATTTTGTTAAGCCCCCATAGGAGTACTGTGTAAAATGAATTATGGTGTCGACCAAAATGGAGTAGATTTTCGCTCATTATTCCATAAACCAAACATCCTGTTAGCCTCCTAAATTTAATGGGGTAGGGAGGTAAATGCCAAAAAAAATAGTTAGGTAGCTTTCTTCAGATTCCAAAATTTTTAACCAACTTCTGGTCAAATCTGTGGGTTCTTGGGGACGAGGCTTTTATAGAGATCATAACAGGCATCGCCCTTTTAAATCTAGTTTTACAGGTCTTTTATGGAGGAATGGGCATATACGGTTTACTAAAAATAAATCATGGAACTTTTGTAGGACCTATATGGCAATGAGGTTCATGCAATGGATTTTCTGATTTTTTGCCATAGTAGGTGATGCTCTTGCATGTTTAGTACACTTATATCAGTTGTTCAAAACTTCACATGCTTAAGGCCGACTCAGATTGCACATGAGGGACACTAATTTTTTCAACATATGTTTTTTGCTATTACACTCAGTGTTGTTGTCCATGCTACTAATCACACTGTAGTTGAATGGATTGAAATAACTAAGCTAAAAATTGAAGTCCTTCCTATATAAAATCACAAGGTGGTAGAAAAAAAGGAAGGAGACCACTCATTCCCTCCAGAATTTTCTTATACACGGTATCCTATGGCACTGTGACACTGCGCATAAATGTTTACTGCATGAAAACGAAAAAAAAGCCCGGATCATCTGTACTTTCGAGTGAGTAGGGTTAAGCATTTTAGGTGACTATCTTTATAGTTTCTAGTGACCATTTTCAAATCTCGCACTGACGTCCGTCAGCACGGTAAGGGGGGTAGGGAAATGGAGTATAGATTTTGCAGATTGAGTTTTTACTTTTAAATACAACTCTTTCAGTTCACGTTGTAAATGGTACAATGCATGACCAAAATTCATATTAACTAGTTTATAGAAAACAAGGTTTTAGAATAACATCAGTAGCTATGTGTTGTATTGCTCAGGTCAAATACAATTTACATCCCATGCCTCATTAATCATCATAAAGTCAAAGTGCATACAAGTTATCAATTCAGGGGTTAAACAACATAGCTGCTAGTAGAAAGCAACAAACCAGATGTATACATTTGTAACATATCAGGTCAGGATTAAGTAAGGTCGCCTCTCTAAACACAAAACAAAGGAGGAAAATATGTGTTTCGATGCATACAAATTATGTTACTGGTGCAAAAAATTCCTTAAAAAAGGGATTAATGGAATGAAAAAAATGGGAAAGAATGAAAAGGACCTTACTGAAATAACGTCCACGAGTTTGAAAACAATTTCTGATGTTTACATTACTGTAAAAAAAAAGTTAAAAACAGGAAGAGTTCCAGGGGGAGGTGCGCAATTTGTGGCCATTATGGAAACAAGGATGGCTGACATTACTGCCGCATTTTACCACAAACTTGAAAAGCATGTGTCATCAGCTCACAGACCATTGCTTTGTATGTGGCGATCCCAACTAATCCATGTTTCACTTGCCAGATCAATGCTTACTACAAGCCTAAGTACAATGCCTGAATCCCGGTCTGAATGCTTTTTAATTGTTTTGTCGCAAAAACATGCAAGATACACTGTAAATTTTGTCAGGGATTGTGAACAAATTGCTTTCTGTTCCAGAAATTTGCCACAAATGCCACTTTCCCTGGACACTATTCCTGTTCTGTTTTTAAGGTTTTTACAGAATGTAAACATCTTAAATTGTCTTCAAATCGTGGAAGGTGGTGGAAAGTGATTTCAGTAAAAGGGTTCCTGTCTTTTCATGAATGTCAATTTTTTTTATGTCCTTTAGCTAAAGAGGATGTAACCAGGCGCCATTAACCTATATTAAGGGGCCAATCGTGAGCCACAACTTGTCCCCGGAACTTATCTCGAAAAAGTTGATATTTTTATATCATCTAACCGTTAGCCTTTTAGTGTACCCTGTTGTACCTAGTCGTACGTGCCACTTCGGCTCTTACTGTGAGAATTGTGCAATTTTGTATTTTTCTGTTCCGTCAATTTTTTTTTTTTGTCCCTTTAAGGCTAAAAGGATGTCCAGTATAACCATTACCATATTAAAGGGCTTTCGTGATCCAGACCCCTTGTCCTCCCGACTTACCTCGAAAAGTTGAGATTTTTATATCATCTGAACCGTTAGCCTATTAGTGTACCATGTGTACCGAATCTTACGTGCCAAATTCGGTCATACTGTGGAAATGTGCAATTTTGTATTTCGTCCGTAAACAGACAAAATTACAGCACAGTGGCCCCTGAAAAATGGGACGTGGGAAACAAGCAATTGCTCAATAAAAACCGCAAGTCGGATCAACTCAATTTTGTGATAAGCTTTTCTCAAGCGTATCTGTGAGCAAGATAATAAAACCAGAGGGGTTTTGGAACCAATCCCATTATGCATACAAACATGCATATACTGTAATGTACTTAACACGTGTCAGTACTTGGGTAAAAAGTGTTCCAAAAGTTTAAGAACCACAGACATTTCATACAATGCAAAAAAATCCCTAAGTACTAACTCTTTGTGGGCTAAAATGAGCGTTAAAGCAGGGGTTTTTTTGTGTTAAGAATAGGATTTTTATGTGATCACTGCCCTATTGAGTGAATTTCCAAAACTGGTGCTTGGTGGGATTGGGGACTCAAAACACCCTCTGGAATAAAACATAGAAGGGGCTGAAATCATGAAATGCACCTTTAACAAAGTGACTTGCTAAAAAGTAGAATAGTATACACCGAGTTTGTTTTCCCCTAAAATGATACAAATCTGATGGCATTGATCACACATCATGTGCACAAACCCACACAGCATGCATGCACACACACACACAATGTTATACCGGTGTAATTTTGTGGTGTTATGCACATTGTTTTGATTATTCATTACAAAACCTTTTTTGTCAGTGCACTGAAAACAGTCAACATTAATTTGTTCGATTATCAAACACATTTCTTTATTAGACAGTCACCAAATTACTTGGTTAAATGGCAATTTATTTTTGGCACTGCGTGATGGACGACCAATTAGCATATGTGGTGCATTTATTGTGGCATACACGTGAACACTGTAGTTCTTTTTATGGGCATTTGTTAATGTTCATTTCAAATATTTTTTGGTAATACAATTTTAAATGATTTGTTTTTAAGTTTACAAATACTGATGAAGCTATTGCTCACGAGGGTTACCGCATGTCAAAAAAAAAGCATCTGTTTGAATGGGTATTTGCTTCTGCGGGGTTATGCATATTTGTTGTCAGGCATATCATGTTACATTGCTTTTTAGTCTTTAATCCAAACCAAGCTCATATCCGCGCATTTCTACCTATCGGAAAAAAATCTGGATTAACACTGCACACTGACAATAAGGCCTATAACACACTTTCACCCATAAAAATGAATCCTATGTGTCTCGTTCTCACCATCCATATCTGTTCCAGATTTAAAGGTGCACAAGAGATTTTTGAGGCACCCAAATATTGTTGTCATATAGTAATTCATATAGATTTGATGCTCAATATATTTCTTATCTTACGCTTGTATTTGGCAATCTAAATGATTAAAGAGAATAAAAAGGTGATTTTGATTGCTTATAAATTTCAATGTAAAACATAGGCTGATTCGTATTTGCTCCTCTACAAATTAGAAATTTCACTGTTTTTTGTATTAGAACATTTCTCAGCTTAATGCTTTCAGATGGGGATATTTTTGTATGGAAAGCTTTACATCAGTGCAAAAATCATACGATGTTTTTAGGGACACCTGATTTTTGAACTCTCTCGATGCACCTTCACTTCATCATTAAAAAAAAAATTACATTTTCTTGAATAATTTTCATGAACATTTGGAATTATTTTTAATTTGGTTGAGACAAACTATTTCACAAATATCCATAGGGTCTAAATCATCACTTATACTTTACAGGGTCTTGTTCCGATCTATGTGTATGTGTTCTCTACTTGGATTAATACGAGAGCCATGGCACTTGCACATGCACCCCATCAAGTACCGTGGAAACCAACTATGCGGTTTTTGATGGTAGCGCAATCTGCATGTTTGCAACCATATCTCAATACTGTGTCTAATAATTCTGGTAAAACCACTAAAACGGCGGTTTTTTGTTTACTCTGGGACTGAAATGGATTTGAGGGCTCAAATTTCAGGACGACATGTAAATAACGGCCTATTCATCTGATATCAATCGATACTACTTCCGGTAAATTGCAGGGGGGTCCCAAAGATGATCCGAACCCGCGGCCGTTAATTCTAATGACTAATCATTTTCCTACCAGAATAATCTGCTGTAGCCAGTTGATGGGGATCTAATCGATGCACTATATCAGCTAGCTTACTGGGTGAGCAAGGGGGGTCAGATTACACAGCAACGTCCATTAAAAACTGAGTACACATTAGGCGTTCCAGTTCGGAGTGCACACACGAGAGATTATGCCTGTACTTGTCTGATCACGGGAGTCATCAGGCCTCTTATGCAACCTAGTATTTTTTTTTGACAATTGGTCGGGGCTTTAAAAGGAAGCATTGCATAAGGCATAAAAACATTGTTTGTTTGGCGTCACCACCGACCCTACACAACCTCCGACTCAAAGGTTTTAATGCAATTAGCACAAAATAAAAAAAATATTCTGCCGACCGACCCATTATTTTCATCCACAATTAAAAAAAAAATATTTTTTTTACCTACACAAAGACGAAAAAATAACAAAACAAGACAACAAAGCAACTACAACAATAAAATAAAAGATCTTTGCTATGTCATTGAAAAAAGCTTTAAATAGTAGCATCTTGTATTCATTTTAGAGTAAATCATTGAGAAGATCTAAAAAAAAAAATAAAATAAAAACAAAATTTGGCCGACTGACCGACCCTGATATTTTTTCTCTGTTACGCCAGACAAACATATTTTTTATGCCTAATATTGAACAAAATACCCTTTTCAAACACTGTTATATGGCATCACTTTTTTAGTTATAAAACAGACTTCATATAATGATTTATCACTGATCGCCTTATTCATGGCAAAATTATCCACATACATGTTATATTACACGTAAACCACTGTCACATTATAAAATTAGGTCAGCCAAACAGCTTGCCCGTAAAACCATATTTATGGAAGATATTTTTTTTTAGTACGATGAGGTCACCAATTTACCTCATCCATGAATAAATTGACAGCATAATGGTGATAATATTTTCTAACTCGCTCTACATAAACTTTGACCTCACAATTATCCTTTACCTGTTTGATTAATTACATACATGTGTCACCTACAGTAAGAAGAGAGACAGATGGGTTTGCACTGGACAAACACAGTAAGGCTTATCATCAGCTAATTAATTCCAGTAAGCAAGACAAGCGAGTTGGGTTCAGCTAAATTTCCATATGCACCAAAATCACAAAAATTGATTTTTACTCCAAATTTGTTGTTTAAAAATACTCTTGCGCATATTTCTTACTTGAAATTAATTTAAAATTCAATAAAAATGTATTACAAAAAAGAAAGACTTTCATCTATATTTAAAAGCCAATCTTGCTGTTGTCAGGACTCATGTTGCATTGCCAGTGTCCGTGGCAGGGTAAATCCAACATTTCTGGTAGAAACTGAAGGAAGTATTCTTGGGTATTTTTCTCGAATTGCATTCATATTTAATAATAATAATAATAATATTTAATTGTTATAACATGCGACAAATCCACCGAAGTGCTCAGGGCACCGCTGTGGAGCGCCTTAGGCTGCTACAACACAACAAGTATATCCAGAAACGACAAGGAAGGCATTTTATGGGAAGAAGTCCGATTTTAGATGCAGGAGGAAACCGGAGTACTCAGAAAACCTGCGAGGACAGGTATGGATCGGCAACCAAATTCACGTACGACACAGGCTCCACAGGGGATTGAACCCGGGCCGCATTGGTGAAAGGTGAGTGGATAAGCCACTACACCAGCCCGCCCTATTTAGTGTGAAAATGTGGGCACTGATTTACGCTATTAAATGCATCATTAATTTCCAGAGTCTTATCTATAGGTAGCTGAATGTGACTTCTTGTTTGGCAACTCATTTTATTTCAGTTTTTAGGGAAATTAAAAAATAAATGAATCTAGAAGGGGTGTGGGCAAAAATTGGGTGGGTGAGCAATGAGTGAAGAAATATTAAAGTGCCTAATGTTAAGCATACATTGCACACTGCCGACAGTTCAGATGAAATAAACATTATGAAACTGAAAGGTACATGTGTGGTTTTAGCACTATATGTTTCATTTGAAAACCCTTGAAAACAATTCTTCTGATGGTTCATTTTCAGTTTATGAGCAATTGATTGTAACAGGCTTCCATAGGCACTGCATTTTCAGTTTATGAGCAAGTGTTTATAACACTCACTCAAGGGTGCTCAGGGGCATTCCCAGACCATTTCAATGGGGTGGGGGTGGGGGTGGGGGGAGGGAGTTACCAACAAATCTGTCCATTTGCTGAAACAATTTCAAAAATTTTCTGGGGGGGGATACCATTACAATTTTTTCAGTTATACTGCATATTAAGTTATACTGCATATTAGCAATTGGGAAGTAATATCTTCCAACAAAATCAATAACAAAATATTTTATTTGCATTAAAATATTTCACCTACATTTTTTTTTTAAAAATTGGAAATTAATATCCATTTTGCTGACAGATCAACATTTTCCGAGTGTCACCCCCCTCCCCTCACCCCAACCCCCTTCCAGGAACTGCCCTGTTTAAGGCACTTTTAATTTTCAGTTAATAATATTGGCCAAAATGAAGTAAGATAGATATAGTCCATATTCACATATTAAAGAACTTCCAAGCAAAGTGCATGCTACACATACATCCTACCATCTTTTTTGTGCAGGTAATAATAATAATAATTGGTTTTTTATATAGTGCTTTATCACTGTAACAGTCTCCAAGCGCTGTTGCCTATTAATTAAGTTAATTAAGTACCATCACGGTTTGTGAATGATAGGCCTCACATAACCGTTGACCTTGGTATGTGACCTTTGACCTCATCAGCAAATGAGGGATCCTATATTGCCCCTATGACATAAATTTGGTTGAAATCCATCGAAGTATGCAGATATTACAGCTAGGCAAATGTTAACCCTTTTTCACAACAGACAACAACATTAACAGACAACAACAGTGGACAAAGTGATCTATCCCTTATGTGTCTTACCTGCTGAGGCAGACGACACAACAACTTGTTTAGATCATGGCACCAATAATATAACATGCAGCACACACAGTCTGGTTTTAGATGAACTACTTATCAAGCAATTTGTCCTAACACACTTCAATATTGAGGTCAAATCTGATAATGCACTGTTGCATAATTATCTTCACGCTACAGGTAGGCCACATCATGCAAGTAATGCCATTCACATGTGAGGGGAAGAGGAAGAGGAATTCCACAGTCATGCTATAATGGTGGTGACAGAATTATGCTAGGAAATCACTAGAGGATGGGCTTCAGGCCAAATTGAATGGAAAAGAAATGCTGCAAATTAGGAAACATTACATTACACTTTAGAAAGAAAAGTCCCCGGGAAGGGGGAACCTATATTCAAAGGTGGATATGATGCATGAACATGGACTTACAAAATGCACCCTAAACAAGAATTTTAATGGACTAAAAACATACCCTGAACTAGTATTTTTGTCTGTTTTGCTAGCCTAAACAAGTAAGCAATGCATTGTGTCATTAATATACCATTTTGCTTTACTTCCAATTTACAGTAATTTTGATGATTTTGATCTCTGCTTAATGTGAGTATTACATACCTTAAACATGTACATCACAATTTCAGGGTTAAGAAAAACAAACCCGTTGTTCCCATCTTTTTTTGTTGCTGAATTTGACATCCTAATCAATGTACGAGCATACATTGTCTGTTGGAAAAAGGACCCTTTTTACGCATTTTCTTGTACACGCATCATATCCACCTTTGGATACAAGTGCCCCTCAAAAAAAATCCAATTGAATTTGATATTTTTTCTGAATTATGACTGGAGATTAGCACAATTTAGCAATTCCTGAATTTGCATAATTTGGAAAGTTTAATGGTGGTAAGTGCACAATCTGTGACAGTTGTGGGTCACTTAATTTGTTACAGTTGGTAAACATGAAATCAATTAGGAGATTTGTATATATATGCACGTACTACATTCAATTTCTACTATTCAAATTCAATGAAAATGAAGTTGCTAAAAAGCAACTTACAAATTTGACCTTTTGAAGTTGTATCTATTACGAATGCACATGTGTATACTTTGGGAAAAAGTGAAATTGATGATGCAATCACATTCAAGTCGACTTTTTGCCCACTGTAAACATGGTATTACCGTACTGACCCGAGTATAGTCCCATGCTCGATTATAATCCCACACCCTAGTTTAAAAAGAATCTGAAAAATAGTAGAAAATCCTATTATAATCCCACCATAAGTTTGTTGCTGGAAGGCAATAGATAACATGCAATTTTTGTCAAAATCATTACTATTTTGGTAGTATCTTCTACAATATTCTTTACAAAATTAATTAGGTTCATGCTTCAGTTCATTTACAGGTACTTTATGGATCACACACCTCATTTGACACACTAAAATATCTGGAATAAGTTTAGTTCTGAAAGGCTGAAATATTGATGCTTATGTGTTTCATGTTAGGGTGGAGATCCCATTATAATCCCACCCCTTAAATTCATGCAAATTTCAGGTTTAAAACAGGTGGGACTATACTACTAGGGTCAGTACAGTAAATAGAGTAAGCTGAACTATTTCTACCAAAATGATTTCTTTTTAAACAGCAAGACTCATTTGTATTTTATTTCAAAAATAAGGTCAGATTGAATGGCAATGGAATGAACTGGCACATTGAAAGAGCTGTCAACAAATGTTTATACAATTTTGAGAATAACCGATATGATCGGTATTTTTGCAATCGGGCCAATTATGACCATATCATGTTCGGTATCTTTTTATTTGTTATACCGATTAAATTAATATCAAAGAGGTCCAAACTTGACTTAAAATTGTTCCAAACTGATGGCCAAATGGTGAAAATAAATCAAAACTGAAACAATTTAATGTGTACAAGAGTGTGTAGGGCCTATGTTGGTCCTAACTTACTATTTTGCAATTTTAGTGGTTTACATAAATCGATCTGCTTACTTTCTGGCAGCTCGGCTGTCGAAAACGGTGATGATATTAGGGTGATTGATTAGACACTAATCAAATTTATTTTTTTTTACCTATTTCAGATCAAATTTTTCATAATACTTCACTCATCTTTACATGGTCTCAGACGACCAAAAACCTATCATCACATAAGTAGCACCTATTTTGTACATAGTAAATTCTTTTGAAAAATAAATTACAAGTTGAAATCTCAGTTGCAGGCATGCATATCAAAGCAGCGTGTCCATCATTTCATGCACTAAAGCACTGCATGCTCTAATTTTCTTGATACCAAGATGTTGGCAAGGTTGAATTTGTTGACCTACAACTTCCTCAAAGTAATTTAGCTACCGACAATTTATTATAATCATGTGAATGCAAGAAGGTCGTAGGTGCAATAGCTGCCATTTGTCAAATTTCCATCAAACACGCTATTATGACAAGTCTTTGGTCAGTGGCTCGTGGAAATGGGTCTTCTGGGACACAAGTCCAGCTGAAGAACCCCATTTCACGAGCCAAGATCAAGAAAGATAATTATTAAGAGTCTCCTAATACATGGCATCCACCACAGATGTCCACATGGCAGCTATTGCACTTATGACCTTCGTCCACTCACATGACGATGTCTTGAAATAATGATTTCTGTAACTAAAATCAGAAGCCTTGATCTCATAATGCCCAATGTACATGTAAAAGTTGATTTTTCATCAAGGTCTTGCTTGGTCAACTTTAAGTTTATCTTAGGAAAATTTTTTTTATTTCAGAGTGAAAATGATTGTGGACTTTATTGATGCATTTAATCAGAGAAAATTCTGTTTCACTTTGTTCCTCCAGAAATCAAGAACCATTGCTTTAAAGGCTGACTCAGACTGTGTAAAATAACAAAGCTCAAATCAAAGTCCTTCATATAGAAAATCATAACTTTGTTCTAAAATTCCGGATTCGGAAATTTTGTTATACACGATATCCTATGGTACTGGTATACTGTGCATAAATGTTTACTGCATCAAAACGGAAAATCCGATTCATCTCTAACTTTGGAATTAAGCATTTTAGGAGAATATCTTTAATTCTAGATGACCATTTTTAATTACTACCCAAAAAAATATATTTTGAAATCTCTGAGTCAGCCTTTAAAGTACACTTATCTCCATATTTGTTGGAGAAGATTATCATTTTGCCTAACAAGGAGACTGCTGCCATGGTTACCAATATGACCCATTTGTTTCAGCTTACTTTGACTTCAGACGCAAATGAAAAAATCTATCTTATTAAAGGCATTCTGACTGCCCTGTCACATACAAAACAATATAGATTCCTTACAAAATAATGGGATATAAAGACTGATCAGCCAAGACAAGAAAACTACAGCATTACAATAGTAGCTGAAGGTTTCCAGGCCAGCTCTTTAGCTGCAGCCTTCTTATTTTTTTTAAAAAGAGGGAAAATTTTATAGCTACAAAGTACACAAAAAATAAAAACTGGACAACATTGTCAGAATTAATAATTTTATATAAATTTATAATGCTTGTAATCATCTTGTAAGTGTTATTTGTTTTCTTCCTTTTATCAGCAGATGACATAGAAGGTCATTCATCATTTCATTTCTAATACCAGGTGGGTACATTTGTTATTTTGCATTTTTTGCTCATCGAGTGCAACAATTTATTTTCTTTAAAGGGATATTCAAGGGATTTTCTGCAGATACAGATTTCTCTAAATTTGCACTTGACCCTAAACCCCGACACTAACCCTGAACACTAACAATAACCCTAAACCCTAATACTAACCCTAAACCCTAATACTAACCCTAAACCCTGCATTTGCCGACTGGAGTCTCAGTTTGGTGATGGAGTTGATATAGGGTCATCAGAGGTCAACCTGCTGAAACCTCATACGAGCCTTGGGTCAGTGGTTCTTCTGACCAAGTATGAAATGAATCGGTGAATACATTGTGAGAAATGATCAATTGTATGAGTTTAATGAAATTGGGTCAAAGCTCACATAGGGGTCATCAAAGGTCAATCTGTGTACATCCCACATTCAGTCTTGGCCAGTGGTTGTTTTTGAGTAACTTTGGTGGCTGTCAGGGGCGGATCCAGGAATTGTCAATAGGGGGCGCCGTCACTATTCGCTTTTAAAAATTTTCGCCTCGCTTCGCTCGCCGGGTAGACCCAATTTTTTTTCACTGGTTCTAAATTCTGAAGAGCAGGGGGGGGGGAGTTGGGAGTGCCAGCGCCTATATTTTTTAAAAGCACCAGAGCACCAAACAACATAACAAAGAAGAGTACCACCCTGCTCTTCAGAATTTCAAACCGAGTGAAACAAATTGGGTATACCCGGCGAGCACAGCCAGCCGGAAAATTTTACAAATTGTGTCGGCAAGGGCGCCCACAAACACAAAAGGTCATTTTCCTAGATATACAGGGCGCCCTATGCGGCAAAAGGCATTTTTCTACATCTACAAGGCGCCCGGCGCCCTTTGCTCTGCCTATGGCTGTAGCATCTTGTAGTTTTATAGATTTTCACAAAATGGGGTCAAAATTCGCAAAGGGGTCATCAAAGGTCACTTTGTTTACACCACATATGAAAAAAAAAAAAAAAAAAAAAGAGCAGGGGGGGGGGAGTTGGGAGTGCCAGCGCCTATATTTTTTAAAAGCACCAGAGCACCAAACAACATAACAAAGAAGAGTACCACCCTGCTCTTCAGAATTTCAAACCGAGTGAAACAAATTGGGTATACCCGGCGAGCACAGCCAGCCGGAAAATTTTACAAATTGTGTCGGCAAGGGCGCCCACAAACACAAAAGGTCATTTTCCTAGATATACAGGGCGCCCTATGCGGCAAAAGGCATTTTTCTACATCTACAAGGCGCCCGGCGCCCTTTGCTCTGCCTATGGCTGTAGCATCTTGTAGTTTTATAGATTTTCACAAAATGGGGTCAAAATTCGCAAAGGGGTCATCAAAGGTCACTTTGTTTACACCACATATGAGCCTTGGACCAGTGGTTCTTCTGACCAAGTATGAATCAGTCAATGCATATGTGAGAAATGAGAAATTGTTAACCTTTGTGTACGGCCACAGCTTACAGCCCACAGGCCACAGTGGAAAAAAGCTATCCCATGTGTCTTCCTGAAAGCAGGCGACACAACAACTCTCATTTGTACTGTTTGTTGACTGGATATGGAGTGTGCTCTCAAGGGGATGTGTTACAGAAAGAAGTCAACATTCATTTGCTAGAGGTAATGAAGCAATCAAATTTGCTGATCAACCTAGCATACACTATGAACACAAGGCAATGATAACTGCCTACAATCACTTGTGTTAGGCCTAAGAAACAAGTACTGTACTGACTCAAGTATAGTACCAGTGTTTTTGTCATGGAAATATGGTTGGAATTCAGGAGTGGGACTTTACAGGGATGTTGCCCCACACAAAATCCACAGAGTCTCATATTATACCTTTCAGTGCCTGTAGGTTATTGTTGATAGTGAAATGCTCTATAGTCTATAATGAATGTAAAATTAAGTTGAGACATTTTGTGATGTGGATAAACAATTTGCCCTCTGGAAAAATTTAGCCATAAATACATTTTTTAAATTGCCATTTAGAAAAATATTTCAACCTATTAAAAATATTTTTTCCTCAAAAATACTATGTTTAACACAGGGCCACCTGAGCAACCAAAATTTAGAGTGGGATTATAAAAAGGTAGTCTACTGTTTCTTTCTGGTCCTACTGTTTTCTGTATTTCCCCCAAACTCTGGGTGGGAAGTACTCGACTTTGGGACTATAGTTTTGTCAATATGGTATATAATGCCCTTTCTGGCTGAACAATTTAGTTTGCCACTGGCCAGTCATCAGCTTTTCAACTTTCTGCTCATCTGTCAAAAACTTCAAGAAGCCTTTAATAACATCACATCATCATAAAAAATTAGTAACTGGTAGTGTTATTCAACTAAGAGTCAAGAAGTTGTCACAAGTTTTCCAGCAATACAAATGCAATGCATGCAACAGGCACAATGGCACATCACACACACTCACACATACAAACACCTACAGTGACAGCATGAGATGGTGGATACGGAGGCTGATAACCACATGGTACTGGCTGGGAGATAGAGAGAAAGTAACAGTAAAGGTGAGAGCAAAAGAGATGGCTATAGTCGCCGTCACAATTCCTTTTCTGAAATATGCGTCTGCATACGCGTGTGACAGTTGCTGCGTGTAACGCGCATCTATGTATTCCCTTTTTTGCGCACTGTCATAGTTCTGTCTGGCGGAAATGCTGCCATAATCTCGACGCAGAGAAAGGAATTATGACAGAGAGTATAATATATCTATACAAATAAGAAATATACAGAACATGTCAAGTCAAGATGTCGCCATTTTATTGTCTCTGGGATTTATTCAAATCAAAAATGAAAATCCCTAAGGGTTTCCTCCACTACATGTAACTCTGTTACTGGCTTTTATTAATCCCATTTCTACAGGTGGAAAGAAACTTGACAAGGAATGCATGCCCAGCAGTATACCAGAGAAAATCAAAGACAAGCTTTGAATGTTGTATCAAAATAAATTTCAAAACCAACTTTAGCAACTTATTCCTCACTTTGCTTTACAAAAAGGCTTAAGAGTCTGATTCTATGTGTCAGTTCATGCATATCGTCAAGCGTATGGTTCATTTGGAGGAAATGTATTGATACTGGAATTTAAAAAGCTGAAGATGTAGTGCAGTTGATGCATTATTAAGGGTGAATTAAATTCTCTTTTACAGATTAAAGCTTCAAAATTTGGTTAAATTAAAACAAAAAAACAACGTACAAAAATAAAAAAAATGTGGAAATATTATGATTTGCGCTGTTGTCGAAAGCTTTCTATCCAAAAAATACCACCTATCTGAAAAAGGATTTTAAAGGTGCATAAGAGATCTCAAGTCATCTATATTTTCATGTATGTAGTGATTCATATAGATCAGCCACACAATAGATTCCCTACCTTTTATTTGGCTGCAGAAATAACTTGAAATGAAAACAAAAGGTGATTTGTATATGCTTATATTTCAATAGAAAACATCTAGGCCGAATTTCGTATTTGCTCCTATAGGAAATTAAAAATGTCAATTTTTTTGTACCAAAGAAACAGTTCTCCTGTAGCTCAACCTTTCAGCTGGGGATATTTTTGATAGAAAGCTTTAGACCAGTGCAAAAATCAGAATTTTCACATTTTTTAAGGGCACCTGTTATTTGAAATCTCTCGTTGCACCTTAAAGCAAAGAATTTGTGGGTATAAAAAGTGTAAAATTCTAATTTCCTACAGGAGCAAATAGAAAATTAAACCGAAATATAAGCATATAAAATCACCTTTTGTTTTCACTTTTAAGACATTTCTGTACCAAAATACAGGGTAAGAATTTTTTTGAGCTTCTAAACCTATATAAATTACCCAAATGACACATTACATGGATGGCACAAAATTCCATTGCAACTTTAAAATTTAGGATTCCCATTTAATTAACGGGTAAATGTGTTTGATGATTGACACAATTGTCTGACTATTTGGTTGCTGGCTGAAGGTAAAAGAATTTGCTAGAATAGGTGGACTTGTCTTTTAGCCAGGAGCTAGCAGACATTTGTAACACATCCAAGGTCAAAAAGGTTTGAGTGATTAAATATGACAGACTGACAGGAACCCTGAAACAAAATTCTTAAGTGCAGCAAAAATGGTGCCTTAATGAGAGGGGCCAAGACCAAAGTTGTACAGGGGTCCAAATTTTTAATTGATTCATCATGTTGAAAAGTATACCATGTCAGTTGTCTAACCACAAGGATTCAGGAAAGGTATGTGGTACTAGCCACAACATAAAGTTTAAGAGTTCAAGACTAAAAACCGCAAAAATCATAAAAAGGGTCAATTTCAGTTGTAACAGGGGTCAAATTTAAAGTTGCTCGATTTGGATAAAAATGGTGCCAATTATTCGGTGGAGCTCTAGGATCAAAAATAAGAATAGTTTTGAGTGTCTCAATGCATTTGCTTAAGAAAGTAGGGGGAAACAAGGTCAAGCCCCATTGGATGAAATGGACGCGTGACCTTCTGTGCCCCCTACATCGGTAAAGCATTTTAGACAGTCAAAACTTGTCCTTATTTTTAATCCTATGAATACATCAATAATTTGCACCATTTTTTATCCTAAATCGGAGCAACTTGAAAAATTTGACCACTGACAACTGAAATTGACCCTTTTTATTGATTTTTGCTGTTTTTAGCCTATAACTCTTAAACTTACGTTGTAGTGTAGATAGTACAAACTTACCTTTCATGACTCCTTGTGGTAGACAAATAACATGGTATACTTTTCAACATGATAGGATCACTTAAAATTTTGACCCCTGTACACACTTTGGTTTGGCCCCCTCTCCTAGCACCATTGCTGCACTTAAGAATCGCGTTTTCGGGGTCTCTGGTCAGTCTATCACATGTTTAATCACTCAAGCCTTTTGTACTTGAAGTATGTGTTACAAATGTCTGTTAGCTGCCCTGGTTTATTTGCCTGTGTCCACAACATTTCTGTGCTTTTGTGACAAATCTACACAATTTTCAATCTAACCGACAATCACTTTCACACTTTAAAGGAAGTGATCAATATCCACAGCGTATAAGCATACAACACTACATGTTTTATTTAATGTAAATTATTGTTAGGTTACTGTTTTCAACATCAAGAACAGATAATTCTTAAATGAAAGCATTGATCTTCAAACTCAATAGCAGGATAGGCCATGCAAAAAGATTGGCCTTGATTCACAATGCATAAAATGTGTACTGATTTTACTGGATGAAGCATACCTCTGAAATGAATAAAATTCAAACTTACAAAATTGACAATAATAAAAAATCAAGACTATTCAGTGCCTGGATTAGTACTTGCAAACCACTAAATATGGTAGATGTTTCATATAGAAGTATGCAAATGAGGTATTGATTTATTCCATCAAGCGCTGCACAACATCATCAACATGCCGGAATCAATTGTCTACTTTGGAACTTCTATACCGGGAGCCGGACATCCGGAATTCAGACAAAACTGCCCGCATTCAACCTCACTTAGAACTCCATACGCGCTGCACGCATGGTGTCATGCGGCGTGCAGTGAACCTAAAGATGCAATTTTTCGCATAAATTTTCACCACGATTCAGGTATTCCCTTGCTTCCCCTTGGTTTTCACCGCGATGTGGCGTAGTCCTGGCTCCCGGCTAATGAAACATTTACCAGATAATGACAGAGAGTAGGTGCTTTACTTACTGCAAATCCAACTGATCCTGTTGGGTTAGGGTTGTAGGGTAAGCCTCCTGCAGGTGGGGCTGCTCCATAGCCGGGTGGGCATACCACCAGGTGCTGGTTTGCTGTCAGTGAAAGAAAGAAAACCGAGTTTATAATATCCAAGTGCCGGTGTTTGTTGCAGGACAGAGGCATGGAGGGTGGTCGGCCAAGAATCCTAATTTTAGATGTTGCATTGGGTTAACACACATCATAACTTGGACAGGGTTCACCAGTTCATTAAACAGGTGGAAAAATGCATTTTTTCTCACAATATTTTTCACTTGGAAAGAAATACAAGTTCTTCCATTTTCTTCAATGAAAGTGAGAAACTGGAAAAAAAGTCATTATCGACATTTTCTATTTTAATGCAAATGACTTACATTCTTAGTTTAAATTATAAATGATTGAAAATATAAGGAAATAATTTATAACAACCATTCAGGGATTCAGGGAACCCCCTTTTTTTTACCCACCACCCAAATGAATAATTTAAACCCACATTGATACACAAGGACTATATTAAATTACTAAAACAAATACGTATCATTACGTTATAGAGACAGCTCCATCTTGACCTGCTTCTCCCATCTACCCAACATTTGAATGCCGGCTTGACTGTAACTGTAACTCCAACAAGTACCACAGAATTGACAGTGTGTAGGTTATGGTATATAATTACCGTTATGACACAAAGTATGTCCCATGCTCGGTTTATCATCCCACCACAGTTTGAGAATCTGAAAAATAGGAGACATCCTATTATAATCCCACCATTAAGTTTTTTGGGAGGAAGGCAATAGATTACACACAATTTTGGTTATAGTTCATTACTTTTTTTGGAAGTATTAGTATTTCCTTGTGATTTTCTTTACGAGATTAATTAGGTTCTTTACAGTTTCTTTTGTGATCACACACCTCATTTGACACGAACGATATTGGAATAATGTTAGCTTCGGATGCGCGACATTTTGAGCCGTGTTGTTTATGTAGGGGGAGATCCCATTTTTCACCCCTAAAATTCAGCTAATTTCAGTTTAAAAAACAGGTGGGACATATACTAGGGTAGTACAGTATAAAGCCCTGTAGGGACTATAATCAGAATGTACATAGCTATCAATTTATTGTAACAATACTGTAACGATAAAATACAGCACCACTGGTAATACTTATGGAGGATAGCCAGGGTTGTGAGCAGGCGGGATACCAAGTAGCTGGCGGGGGTAGCCTCCCGGTGTGCATGGTGGAGGGTAACCCCCGGGAGGCGGTTGGTGGATTCCCCTGGTTGTGTGCAGTGGATACCTGGTTGGGGTGCAGACGGAGGGTAACCCCCTGGAGTGGTTCATGGGGGATACCCTGGGGCTCCGGCAGGTGGCGGCTGACTCCGGCGGGGCCTCCTGGTGGGGGTGGATATCCTCCACCCCTGCTGCGTGGTAACCACCCCCGTATCTGGTGGGGGGAATTTAACTCAGCGTTTCTATTCTGAATGAACAAGTAGTGAGTATTTTTTTGGTGAGTATTGGAAAATTGTTTAGGACTGTTTCAAATTAGAGCACAAAAATTATGGCGTGCTTGGAAGAGGGTAGGGTTTGGGTACTACAGTGTATCAGTGATTTTCTAACTCAGAAAATAGCAAAAATCAGAAAATCAGATTTTTTGCATTTTTGGTAAACTACCTGCAAGTGATAAACATCCAAAAGCAACTTAATAAGGACACAATTTGGATTGTTTTATCAAAACCGGATGGACACTTAATACAACCGTAATTGAATGAGATTAATTCTTTTACAAATGCTATTTCTTCATTTTCTGTCAAATCTTCAGTTGGAAAACTATACTTATGAGAGTTCTACAGACTTATACTTACTGTTAAGCTAAAATTAAGCTATTCTTGTAAATTTCAAATATGTTGTATCTTCGTTTTTTGAATCACTGAAAGTGTTGAATTGAGATGGCCCCACAACTGGTGGTTTAAGCACATTTTATTGAAATATGCTAAATAAGCTAATTAGTATGACATACCTGTCCAAAAAGTATGCAGCACACGACCTTGGGCATGTTTTATGTACTTTAGAAGTTCATTTACTAATCGGTTTAGTCTGCAGGAGTTGATTAATTTTCTTCAAACTACGCAAATGCGCTCATTGATATTCACCACCTGTCCAAAAAGTATCCAGCAACATGACCTCATCAGTTCTATCACCATGCCACGTTAGAAGTCATTGAGTAATCGGTTTCAGTCTGCAGAGTGGATAAATGCTTTTTCTCAATATGTAAATGAGCTCATTAATATTCATAACCTGTACAAAAAATATACAGCACATGCCTCATCTATGTCATTGATAAACGTTGCCACATTAGAACTCATATTTGAGTATGTCAGTCTGCCTAGGGAGATAATGCTTCTGCTGGCCCAGTCGCCCCTTGCCTATCTGTGGCTTTAAACATAAAGATGCACAACAAAATCAAGAAAAACTAGGTGTTTCTGTTAGTGCCCATCTGAAGATAACAGACTTGCAGAGTATCTTTTTTGGTGTAGGAGGCGGCTGTAGTTTCACTGAGGGCACATGTGGTCCAGTGGATACGACGACCGCTCATAACCCAAAGGGGCATGGTTCAATCCCGCTGTGGCCAGTGTTTTGCGCACTGGGTCAAGTCCTTTACCTCGCTTGCCTCTCTTCACCAAGGTGCAAAATGGGGAGCTTTTAGGAATATTGGTCCATTAGCACCTCCCAAAGGTAGAGTTTATGCGTTGGGCATTTATAAGGCAGCTGACATATGCTAGTGGCTGTGGAATAAATGTAAAGCGCTTTGATACTGTGAAAGGTGCTACATTATATAAATATCACATTTGTTTCAAATCATGTAGTGTTCCAGTAACTGTAAACCAGAGGGTCCCATTATCCTAAACCTGTACATTATCATTGAACTGCCCTCTAGTTTCAAAAAAAGAACCTAGGCTATTGCGGGACAATGAATGGGTACTAAATCAAGTATTTCCTCCTCGATTTCAACAACAAAAGCAAGTTTGTCCTGAAATTTTCCTTGATACGAAAAATCCTCATATACCTTGTCTTCCTTATGTTGCCGTTTTACAACTGACAATGTTTTTTTTACATTTTTCGATCAACACAGATTGTGCAATTTTTATCCTAAGTTCGGCCCATTAGCAATGTGGGGGTACTAAACGCAGGTCACAACCTGGTCATACCAGGGTCATACACTGACCAACTTACGAGTATGTATGTTATTTATTTGGAGTGTTTGAACACGACTTTCAAACGTGTTCTGCGGCATGTCGGTCCCGGACATTGTGAACGCTCGTTAGTTCCCCCAAACGGGACAGTCGTTTTAAATGGAGATAAAACAAGATTTTTTCGAGCTATTTTGGCAATGTATTTGAGACCAGAGAACTACTAAACGGATATCTTTTATGAATGGACGGTTGGAGGGTAGAATTTTTTTTCAAACTAAGAGGCTATTTTGGGCGGCTCCCAATTTAAATAAACATTTGTGTTTGCATCATGTCATATCCATTGCCAGGTAGCAAGATCTATCCCACAGGCATATTGAATTCGAAAGGAAATCTAAAATTCTACTGGAGATGAGATGAAATTAACTTGATCAAAAGTCAATTTATAACAAGGTAGGCTATTTTTAGTAGAAGGCACCAGTACAACTCTGAAATGCATCCTAATTTCTCAATTACAATGCCATGTAGTGTAAAAAATAGTGAATAACACCTGGATACACACTCACTGCCTGGAATATGGACAGGGGAAGGTTAACATGCTGTGTATGTTTTTTTGCTTGCATTCTGGAACATGATTTATCATAATCGAAAGGTACTTTAAGAATTGGATGAGTCCTTTTTGGCACGAATAAATTCCTGGCAACCAGTGTCAAATATTGTATTGGAAAGAATTGCTTGTGGGAAGAACACTGTACCTCCAACCTCCTCTTCCTTCCTGACCGTTTTTAGATTGCCCTGAGAGCCTACGGAGAAGGATTCAAATTTGTCCTCTCTGAAAATTCCTCGACCACCTTCTGCTCCTTCCCCTACCCCACCCCCACCCATTTTTAAAGGTCTGGTTCTGCCACTGTTATTTTATACTGTCAGATCAGGCACTGTAATTTTGTTTTTATTTTATTAGCACTGATAATGCAATTCCACAATACATTGTGCCGATTGCGATGCCCATTTATTTTTGTAAACGATGGTAAAGATCCACATTCAATAAGAAACGCACGCCAATACATGTTCAATCACTCCAACAACACCATATGATCACATTCTTTTTTCGAGTCAATAGCCCGTGGGAAGATCTAGTCTACCTGCCAATCAATCGAATGGTACATCAACAACGTTTATCTGGTAAATCCGAATGGTCTTTCGTTTCCCTCGAATTGGTAATCTTATCTGAGGAATATAACAATTTCAAGATGCCGAGTGATGTATGAGTGTCTAGAGCAGACGCTGAATAGAATTAGTAGTTCATGATATTTGGGTATTTTTAGCGCAACGAAAAAGAAGGTTCACTTCACAATTTAGCCGGTTCTCGTTTAAATGTAACATTGGCCCCCGAAATCTGAAAGTACCAAAACTATAGGTCAGTAGATGATAACGAGTAGTGGTAAAAGATAATGTTGCCCTCAGGGTTCGCCGGTTTTTCTCCACATGTGGAAAAACCTTGGTTGTTTCCGCGGTTTTTTTTCCACTTGGAAGAAACAGGTTTTCTTCCAGTGCTTCCACTGAAAGCGGAAGAAACTAAAAAAGTCAGTTAAAAATTGTCTATTTTAAGGCCAATAACTTACACTTTGTTTATCTTATACAGTGAAATGAATATGTGAAATAATTAAAAAAACCATTCAGGTACCCCCCTACCTACCCCATCCAATTGCATAATTTAGCTCACATTGATTCACAAGGCCGAAAAAACAAATTACTGGAATAAACTGATTAGACACTTATTTTTTCCACCCAGCAAGGCAAACAGGACCTCCTTGTAAAGCTTGAACCTATTCAATTTCTTTTAAGACAAATGTTCTGTCTCCCTAACCCCGGTTCTCCCCACTAAGCAATACAACATTATATTCTTAACACACAACATTTAAAACAAAAGAACCAGAATGTTTGCTACTTTTATGATTTGCATTTTAAATTAACAAATTGGCCATACAGATTTTCAGCTTTTACTTTTTTTGCATTCATTACAACTCTAGTGATAGTGCCTTAATGTGCAACATTAAGATTTGGAAAATGGGTTAAATGACAACCTGTAGATTTTGAATTGCAAGACAAACAAAATTGTGAACAAATTTTACTATATACTTGCAAGGTATCCTAACAGCTAGTACTTGAAAATTAATTTAAAAAAAAGCAAAATAGATTGTCTGTAAGTAACTAAAGTAGCCCTTGATGATTTGAAGTGCAAGCAGATGAATATGTTTAATTTAGTTTGTTGTTCATATACATTTCTTTATTTTTTCCAGTTTCTTTTCCATTCTTTCCGGAAGAAATAGGTTTCTTCCTGATACGGAGTGGAAGTGTTTCCTAACCCTGGGTTGACCTTCTGGTTTTGGTTCCCAGAACTAACAAATCATGGCAGGTCTTGTAGACCCATCGGCCACTATTCGGAATCTTTGGAAATTAGTTTCATAAGGTTTATTGACTTATCGTTGCACAGAAATAAAAAAAAAACGTACACCACACACCATATCATTTCAATGTGGTCCCATTGGAAGAAAACGGATTTGCATTTGCTATTTGCACCAAAGCATGTGGGACATGGTTTAGGATAATTTCTTTACTCACCCCTCCTCTCTCTATAGTGAGTGAGTTAGTATTAAAGTTAACGACGCACGATCAACACAAATTTGTTATATCGTGTCATTAATATTACAAAACATCTTACTTTATAAAACCAACACCATAGTCAATTCTATTTCTAGTCACAACATTATAAAACATCACCACAGTAAATTCTAGACACAACATTCAATAGGAATTGACAACAATTGTCAATTGATACACATCATACACAATGATCATATTCATCCCCATCCCATGTATAAAATAACCCAATTGATACAAAACAAGATACACTGTTTTCCAAATTATAATTACGGTATACATGTACACATCATCCACTGATGACAAGGTTCATCACCCATCCTGTATCAAAAAAATTTCAACTACAAGACAAGCTAAATCAATACAGCATTGAAACATTACTAAACATTATTGTACAGATAAATAGTTGGTTCTTACATATGTCAAATGTACATTGAAAAGTATGTTTTCATGTTAACTGATTTAAACTACTATCATATGTACAAATTGACAAATGGTATGTTTTCACATTACGTAATTATGGTAGGTTTTTAGGTTAACTAATACACATTTTTAAACCTACGTAAATCAATAATTAATTACAATTACATTTGAATAATAAATATCACAGTAGAGGATCCTTAACATACTAAAATTCCTAAATTTAAAAACAACCCGTCTGTTAGAATAACAACGAGTTCCCCTTTTAAGTCGCCCTCTTCCGCATGCAGGTGAACACATCGGGCCAATTCTTACCCCTAACCCGCAGGGGCCCCATTTAGTCACCTTTTACTACATGCCCGGGAACACATCGCGCCAATTCTAAACCCCGACCCCGCAGGGGTCCTCCTCTATAGTACAATGCTGTTGTTATCTTAAAATGCCATTGTTTTGCCATTGCATTGGAGCAGTTTTTAAAATCTAGAGTCATTTCATGCTATTTAAGGCAGAATGAGTTTCCTGGCCTCTATTCCGGTATTTGCGTACCTACCCAAGTTCTTGATAATGTATAAGCTAATTAGGTTTGTTCAAAACCCAACTCAGTGTACTATGAGCTTTATTCCGTTTACTATTGATTCCGTTGATCTAGGTAGTCTATTGGGCCGATGTTCCTGAATATTTACTTGGAACATTAAAATTGTGCGACAAGTGGCAAACCAAAATGTGAGAGGCTCAGTCAGTGATTGACCCCAGTTTTGCATCCTCTCACCAAATTACCCCCTTTTTTTCCTTTAAAAGTTCCTCAGCGAATGCCCCATACTTTGAAAGTCCAACTGGCACATTCCCCGTCACTTTTATAAGAGCCCCCCCCCCGGCCTTATGGCTTCTCTCAAAAATTGTCTTTCGCATCGCAGTGTTTTTGGCGATCCTGTCCTTGGGGTACCTGAGTTATATATATAGGGAAGAAAATTACTTTCATCAGAGTTTAAGCTAGCCGACAAATTTTAAATAGCTCCCGTAAGCTTTCAACAAGGTTTTTAATCGTTGGAAGGAGGGTAGGGCTTCTTCAATTTCTGAGGGAAATTACGGGGTAAAATAACAAGGGTGAAAACCAATTTGAAAAAAAGTGCTAAAATAACATCGCTTTTCGTCAAGGTTTTGGTCGAAAAACCACCAAAAATTTGCGTCCGTTTTTATCTTTACTAACCTGTATCGAAGTTAGCTATAAAATCCGGTTTACAGAAAAAAGGTTAAATGTTGGGAGGGCAGGGCTTTCGATTTATGAGGGAAATATGGGGTATTAATAAAAAACAACATGGTTTCAGAGCAATCCGCCATTTCTATCGGTTGAAAACATTCGATCCCATGGTACAAATGGGCTATTCTGATTGGTCAAAAGTCCGAAAATTGTTACGAGGGAGTAGGGGCGATACCGACTACTAATTTGTTTGATCGAGCTAAATGGAAACAACCGTTGTAACAGTCGGCGTGGACAAGCTATCAATAATCGCAGTAACCAAAAAACTGGATACGCGCTGCATCTGCGCAACATTGCATTTAATTCAGCCTTACATTTGCTCCAGAATGCATCAAAGGAGGGGGGTCGGAGGCCTCGGTAAGAGCACTCTTGAAGCGGCGCAGCTTGAATGCCGATTTCCATTGGAAAGCGGAACAAGCAGGTAAAAATTACCACTTTTTTGAATGGAATTGGGCTTCATATCTATAGATGATTTGGATGCAAAAGAATTTAGGGGGCTATTTAACATAGATGCTTAGAGTAAACTGGATTTTCAAGTAATTAACCCTATATTTGTCGAGGGACCCCATCGACAGGATCGTCGTCTTGGTTTGATGGTGACCCGGACTGACCCCCCCTTTAAATTTCTGAATGCTACATGCAGGGAAAACAAAGAGTATGAAGCTCAAAATTTGGGGATTTTGAAAATTTTTCATCAATATGTACATATATCTTATATCATATTTATTATATATCAACAATACCGCCCACAAAAAAGAAAAACAAAATCCATGAGTGACAGTTTCAGAAATCCGCCCACTCGGTGGTGACATGGAATAGCCCCAATATTGCTCCTTTCATTGCTGAGAACCATATAACCATCACGTTATAAGAAAGACAAGGATGGTCCACTCTCTTACTTATAGCTGTATGATTACTGATTAGACACAACCAAACATAATATTTTTCTGAATCGGCACCCATGCCATACAACCTACGTGTTATATTATTAGGACACTCGCCGATCGGCCGTCCTACAATATTGCATGCATGATGCGTGATCGCCATCTTGTAATTGTTATAGCCTTTGCTACACATGCTGCAACCCAATTGTACATAACACGATACTACCAAAAAAAATTAATCTCTCCAGTCAAAAGCTACAAAATCAACTGACGGTCAGCCATTCGATACTTGCATCAAAGAACCCCCGCACAGCACTAAATAATAAGAGGAAAATACTGGTTATCAACTTTGTTGCACTATGGTTGAGCGTGTTTTTTCCTGTAGTGGCAAAGTGTATGAGGAAACGATACGATCGGTCTCTTTGGCATATTGTATAAAGTTACCTACCACTTGTGGGCGTGTTGGCCCGACCTGGCTAAAAATAGACCATTGGCAAAATAATGAAT